>WNWK01000120.1:307500-417500 GCA_009830355.1 Cherax destructor
GTTTTTTTTAACAGCTTGATTCTCACCCATGGGATTTTGTGTGCCATCTCTATTGCTCTACCTCTAATACATACTGGAAGCGTCAAAATACGTTTAATATTCCAAGTCAGGTGCTTCTCCATACCTGGTGGCGAATCCTTCCTCATAAGTATACCGCAGCTGGTTGTATAAAATCTTGTGCTCTTACTGACCACGTCTGCTTCCGAGAAGGACTGTGGGCAAGGAGACACAAGTGTATCATCCTGCTACTGCTTTGTTGCAGTATTAACAGCAGGCCCCACAAAGGACGGAACTTGGTAAAGAGTCTCTAAATGATGCCATTTCTACAGATGTAACAGCCGTCGGCCGTGGATTTCCTGCTTCAGATGAGATTTGTCACAGGACTTTAAACGACATGTATTATGGGAACTTGAAATGGACTGTTGGTACCTTCTTCATTCTGCAGCCTTGAGCAATGTTAGCAAACATGGTCAAGCGTATTATAAGGAGAACATATTCCGCTCTGATTCAGGGGCTTATACTAAGACTGGTCTTCTGGACTTTCCTGGCCAGAAGACCTGTTTACAGAAGTCTCAACGACCCTTGGTGACCAAGGAACGTTCAACCGCTCAGAAATCATAAAGTGAATTTAAGAGTCCACTGGGTCTTACCTGAGTGCACCGAGGTCGAACGGGTATTCTTTAACGTTATTAGCATGATGTACCTGGTACATTTCTGCCATTTTTACTAACATCCACGACTGTTTCAGGGTTTTCGTCCTCCAGATATTCATTGACATCAGTAGTGTTGGAGAGTCTCGTACAGCAGAATTAATTGCACCAATTCACTCGAGGTCATTTTTTCACAACTCTTCCGATGAATGTCACAATACGGTCTTCATAGTACTCCAGCCATTTTCACACGCTGTTGCATTAATAACTCCTAAATGGTCCCTTGAACTATTAGGTGTAAAAATAGTTGGTGTGCTCTTAGCATGTCAACTGCAAATAGAAATTAATTTTGTTCTGAAAAGCTCCATCATGAGGCTTCATGGTAAATAATGTTTCTATTGGTGTTAATGAACCAAGGAACACCAGTTCGAGATATTAAATGAAATGACTAATGGAATTTTAATAAGATTTATTAAATAATCAGAAACAGTTATGCGACAATTTATAAACGAAGAAAATTAACTATCGTATTTTCCGGCATAAGGATAGGCTTCGGGTGGCGCGTTAGCAGTGCTTTACCAGCGTTACTTTACAACTGCTTGGAAACGTCGTCTTATACGCTTGTGCATCTTATATTCCAGAAAATACGGGAATACTTATAATCCACTCTAGAAACATCCTGTAATTTGCAATACAGCATATAAGTGCTAATCAGTTTCAAAACAGCGTGAGAACTTAAATATAGGCATTGTCTGGCAGTTTATTTGGGAGTGTGGTGTAGCGACAGTGACGTAAATCCCTTTAGATATTACTTTATGTATTTACGTTAATATACTATGTTTACAAAAAAACAAATGCAAGTTGTAGAAAATTACCTGCATTATAATCTGCATTGATACATATGTTATTTTCTGTACTTTAAGTTAGGTAAAGTTTGTTTGTACCACCAATATTATAATTATCATCATTGTGGTCATCACCACCATCATCACCATCGTTACCATCATCGTTACCACCACAGCACCACTACCATCACTATACTACAACTACCACCACAGTCACCACTGCTGATGCCACCCTCACTACAACAACCAACGTCACCTATGTAGTCACTACCACCACGAACCCCCCCCTCATCACCAAAACCCACCACCACCACTATAGAGACGTATACCACTACACTACAATTCCCAGGTAACTTTATTCGACTTTCATACACCCATTTGCTAACAATAAGAGTTTATTCGCCGGGTCACCATCTGGAGAAGACCCGGGCCGGATGTACCGGCGAATCTACAAGAAGAGATTATTGTAAGGTAGCGCAAGGATGGCGGTGAAGTAGTGTGTCCAACAGTTACTCTAATTTATTAATCTAATAATACATATTAAAAATCACTTTTACCCCCTAGAAACTATTTGACCTAAGTAAGCCAAATGTGTTGCAGTAATAGAAATTGCAATATCATTTATACTTAAATTATAATTATAATTCCTGTTTATTTGTTTCAACATCTTTGTGTGAATTTCATTAAGATTTTGAATTGTTTATTGTTTCTTATTCATACGCTTGTTAATGTAGACAACAAACACAGGACATATACACTGTGATGTGAATATTTTTCAGTGTACACAGGATAAGAGTGTTCTTCAAAATGTTCTGAACTACTGGTGAACAGATTACATGCAGCCTTATTGACCCCTCGCACTTGATACGCTTTATTCCCTATTAACCAACCAACCATAAGCACCGTAATCGTCACAGCCACTATCATCATAACTATCACTACCACCACTACAATCACCATTAATATCACCACTATTACTTCAGCCACCATCACCACCCCATTACCACTGCAAGCACCACCACTACCACCATCGCAAATGTCTCCACCACCACTATCATCACCACTACCATCACCACTACTACCACCACTGGACAAAACACTCCAGCTTATCTGGATAAAAGGCCTCACCAGACTGTCCCCGAAGCTGTTGTTGTTGGGTCTGGCAGGATCAAAGTCAATTACCTGGAGAAGATCAAATTTACCACCAGTAGGGTCGAGTTTGCCAGGGAGTCTGAGAGGAAAGTGGCAGGCTGGAAAGCAGGTAAAAATGGACATGTGTCAACCTTCGTGAGGCACTGAGGGCTCTCAAGATTATTATTAATACTACTATTCGTATTATTAATTTTATCATAATTATTGTTATTGTTTATTATTATTATTATTATTATAATTAATGAAGTATGGTGAATATTTACCTATGGTAAAAAAATAATCATCTTCTTGGTAAAATCATCGTTATTTAATTCAGCCTAATCTTCCTAAACTATCTTCAGTCAGTTTTTTTTTTTTTAATTATTTCACATCAATTATATATATATATTTTTCGTTAAGTTCAGACTAATTATCTGGAGTTACTGCAATTATGATTATTCACAAACACGTACACTCACACGGACGTGCGTGTGCGCATACACGCGCACGTACACACACACACACACACACACACGCCCCCGGTGGCCTAGTGGGTAAAGCTCTTGCTTGACGCACGGAGGGGCCGGGTTCAATTCCCGGTGGGGCAGAAACATTTCGAAGTGTTTCCTTACATACACATACACACACACATATATACAACAGGCCTAGTGTCTAATTGACATGTGCCTAGGACAAAATGGTAACTAACTAACTAACACACACACACACACACACACACACACACAGTTCCTCACATGAGATTAGTAAAGAAGTTGGAAGAACAAGCAGGTATAACAGGAAGGGCACTGGAATGGGTCAGGGAATACCTCAAAGGGAGACAGCAACGGGTCATGGTGCGTGGTGAGGTATCACAGTGGGCGCCTGTGACGAGCGGTGTACCGCAGGGGTCAGTCCTAGGACCATTGTTATTCCTGGTATATGTAAATGACATGACGGACGGGATAGACTCAGAAGTGTCTCTATTCGCGGATGATGTGAAAATAATGAGGAGAATCACATCCGAAGAGGACCAGGCAGGGCTGCAAACAGACCTGGACAAGCTCGACATCTGGTCTAGCAATTGACTACTCGAATTCAATCCCTCCAAATGCAAAGTCATGAGGATCGGAGAAGGACAAAGAAGACCGCTGACAGAGTACAAGCTAGGCGGACAAAGGCTACAAACCTCGGCAAAGGAGAAAGACCTTGGAGTGAGTATAACGCCAAGCACGTCTCCGGAGGCACACATCAACCAGATAACTGCGGCAGCATATGGGCGACTGGCAAACCTAAGATTAGCGTTCCGTTACCTTAACAAGGAATCGTTCAAGACACTGTATACCGTGTACGTCAGGCCCATACTAGAATATGCAGCACCAGTCTGGAACCCACACCTGGTCAAGCACGTAAAGAAACTAGAGAAAGTGCAAAGGTTTGCGACAAGGTTAGTTCCACAACTCATGGGTCTGTCTTATGAAGAAAGGTTGATGGAAATAGGACTAACAACACTGGAGGAAAGAAGGGTCAGAGGAGACATGATAACGACTTACAAAAAACTGCGGGAATTGACAAGGTAGACAGTGACAGGATGTTCCAGAGAGGAACACAGAAACAAGGGGACACAACTGGAAGCTGAAGACTCAGATGAGTCAAAGGGATGTTAGGAAGCATTTCTTCAGCCACAGAGTAGTCAGGAAGTGGAATAGTCTAGAGAAAGATATAGTGGAGGCAGGAACCATACATAGTTTTAAGACAAGGTATGATAAAGCTCATGGAGCAGGGAGAGCAGAGACCCAGTAGCAGACAGCGAAGAGGCGGGGCCAGGAGCTGAGTCTCGACCCCTGCAACCACAATTAGGTGAGTACAATTAGGTGAGTACACACAGGGATGCCTAACGACAATATGAAAATGACATACCAGCGAAAGCCAAATCTGACCCGAAGCTGTTGTACAGCCACATCAGGAGGAAAACAACAGTCAAGGACCAGGTAATCAGGCTGAGGAAGAAAGGAGGAGAGATCACAAGAAATGACCGAGAAGTATGTGAGGAGCTCAACATGAGATTCAAAGAAGTGTTCACAGAGAAGACAGAAGGGACTCCGGAAAAACGGAGAGGTGGGGTACATCATCAAGTGTTGGACACAATACATACAACCGAGGAAGAAGTGAAGAGGCTGCTAAACGAGCTATGGGGTCGGATAACATCTCTCCATGGGTCCTGAGAGAGGGAGCAGAGGAGCTGTGTGCGCCACTAACAATCTTCAATGCATCTATCGAAAGAGGGCGACTACGTGAGGTATGGAAGACAGCAAATGTAATCCCAATTTTTAAAGAGAGAGAGACGAAGCATTAAACTACAGACCAGGAGAAGAGTGGTGGAGCACCTAGAAAGGAATGAGCTTATCAACGACAACCAGCACGGTTTCAGGGACGGGAAATCCTGTGTCACAAACCTACTGGAGTTCTATGACAGGGTGACAGCAGTAAGAAAAGTGAGAAAAGGGTGGGTAAACTGCGTTTTTTTGGACTGTAAGAAGGAGTTTGACACAGTTCCACACAAAAGATTAGTGCATAAACTGAAAGACCATGAAGGTATAATAGGGAAAGCACTGCAATGGATCAGGGAATACCTGTCGGGAAGACATCAGCGAGTCATGGTAAGTGACGAGGTGTCAGAGTGGGCGCCTATGACGAGCGGGGTTAAACAGGGGTCAGTCTTAAGACCGGTGCTGCTTCTGATGTATGTGAACGACACGACGGAAGGAATAGACTCAGAAGTGTCCCTGTTTGCAGATGATGTGAAGTTGATGAGAAGAATTTAATCAGAGAAGGACCAAGCGGAACTATAACGAGATCTGGACAGGCTGCAAGCCTGGTCCGTAAACTGGCTCCTGGAGTTCAACCCCACCATGAAGATTGGGGAAGGGCAACGAAGACCACATATGAAGTACAGTCTAAGGGGCCAGAGACTACAAACCTCACTCAAGGAAAAGGATCTTGGGATGAGTATAACACCGGACACATCTCCTGAGGCGCACAACCAAATAACTGCTGCCGCATATGGGAGCCTAGCAAACCTAAGAATAGCATTCCGACATCTCAATAAGGAATCGTTCAAGACCCTGTACACCGTGTATGTCAGGCCTATATTAGAGTATGCAGCACCAGTTTGGAAACCACACCTAGCCAAGCATGTAAGGGAATTAGAGAAAGTGCAAAGATTTGCAACAAGATTAGTCCCGGAGCTAAGGGGTATGTCCTACGAGGAGAGATTAAGGGAAATCAACCTGACGACACTGGAAGACAGGAGAAATAGGGGGGATAAGATGACATATAAAATACTGAGAGGAATTTGCAAGGTGGACAGAGACTGGATGTTCCAGAGATGGGACACAGCAACAAGGGGTCACAATAGGAAGTAGAACACTCAGATGAATCACAGGGATGTTAGGAAGCATTTCTTCAGTCACAGAGTTGTCAGGAAGTGGAATAGTCTGGGAAGTGATGTAGTGGAGGCAGGATTCATACATAGCTTTAAGAAGTATGATAACGCTCACGGAGCAGGGAGAGTGAATTAGTATCGACCAGTGAAGAGGCATGGTCATGAGCAATGACTCGACCCCTGTAACCACATATAGGTGAGTGCATGCAATTATGCACGTACATGCACTTATGTACGTACATGCACATATGCACGTACACACACGCACTCACGTACACACACGTGGGTGCGGGCTAGCTCGCGCGCGCGCGCGCACCACACACACACACACACACACACACACGTAATGATATATGGAGGTACTCTTAGAGGAAACGGGAAGATTACCAGACAACCGAATCAGTAGAGTGCACCAGCGAGTGCTACACACAATACGTACATACTACTAGAGAGGGGATGAAGAAGCTAGATACATTTTAGCCAATGGGTCCAGAAAACTAACCGTGTGTCCTGAGAGAGGGGAGGCAGAGCTACTTTGCGAGCCAATAGCTACAATCCACAACTCAATCGACACTGGACGACTGCCAGAGATGTAGAAAACAGGAAATGCATTCCCAGTATTTAAGAAAGGATACAGACAGGAACCGTTAAACTACAGACCAGTGATACTGACACGAATAATATCCAAGTCCACTGAAAAGATTTATCAGAAGAGTAGTGGGGCACCTAGAAAGGAGTGAGTTCATAAACGACAGCCAGTTGCTGAGAGTAAGAAAAAGTCTGCGTTGAAAGATTAAACATCAGATTGGAGGGGTAGAGAAAGAAGTGAATGTTTTTTAGATGTATAGAGTAGATATGTTGACGAATGGGGCTATGCTAAACGAGGTCTTCATCGGTATTGTCAAGTGAAAGCAGACAGGGAAGTTTTGAACCGTTTTGTGGAGGGAACGATGGGTATCAGTGAAGGGAAAAAAGGGAATCAATAAGAGCATAGTGGAACACACATGGGTGTCAGGCATTGACTGAATTTAAAAACTTTGGAAGTAGGAGGTTGTTGACACTGAAGATAGCTTATGTGAAATCATGTAGCCAGTAAAGAAAAAAGAGCATAACATTTTCAGAGATGCTTTAGGGTATGTGAGTGAAAGTGAGGCTTGTTAGATGGTTCGGTCATTTAGATGACATCCCAGGAAGTGTTGGGATGAGTTTGTGTGTCTTTTAGAATAGAGTGGATATTTTTTGGAGGTGGATTTGATGTGCAGTTGGAGTGTGAGCAAGGTAATATTTATAAAAGGGGTTCAGGGGAAATTGGTTAGACAGGTTTGAGTTCTGGAGGTGCGAAGTGCAGTGCATTTGCTTTGATGGAGTGGTAAGGATGTAGTTCTGAGGGCTATTTGAACTGTGATGTCCCAGAATGTTTTTGCAAGATAGACAGTGAGTGCACGATAGTTAATGTGTTCCCTTCCTTGGGTTTCCCCCACATTGTTAGGAAACGTTATATGTCAAAAAAAAAAAAAAAAAAAAGGCGATCAATTATCCAATAAACTTAATCATGGAGACTTCTTTATTAATGAGAGAAAGACAACAGGGAAAAAAAGTTCCCCAGACGTACTCACCAAATGCGATACAATGGCTGTCCTGGATGGGTCACCACCGGCAATCAATTTGTGTGAGAGCGAGTATCGTATTGTCGTGACTGCGGCGTCCCCAAGGCGAGGCCAGGCCTCCAGTGGACAATGACCAATATTTACTTAACGAGGTCCTTTCATTACAATATTTCCCCAGGGATGAAGGCTCGATATTTGGCCTGGCTTTCAGCTCCAATTCTCCTGGTTTTGTTTGGGTTAGTTATTTTTGTCATAACTGTGTTAAACATGAGAACGAGTTTTTGTTGACGGACGAATAATTTTCCAGATGGGTTATCTCACTTTAATGGAAGGTTTCAATTTAAGTCGTTTTTTAATTAAAAAGAAGTGTTTAGAATTTTTTTTCAAGTTGAGAACTCACCTCATTTCTTCATTTGCTCTTGACTTTCAGTCAAGAACATTTAGCGATTTGAAACCATGCAAGGAAAGCCATCATGGCTTCCATAATAATTCTGAAAATAGCTAATATATATTTATGAGAAGCATCTGTGTATAGGTTAGTCAGCACATGAATTGACAGAGGCTCTTACAGCCAGGATTCCTCGAAAATTCTGAAATATTATATTTAAGTCTTTCTGTACTGTGTCGTATACGACTGCCATTCACCTCCTGGCGACGGCTGCCAGGGGTCGGCGACGATCGATTCCCGCTGGACGTGACAGCCTTTAGTAAATATTTTCCGCAATTAATTTATGATTGTTTGGGATATTTATGATGTTTCATGAATTGCTGGGAAGTCTCTCACCTGTGGTATTCGGTTTTCAAGACATGTATGTTCTTCGTTGAGGTTATTGATTGTTCTTTCTACATTAAGCAGATTCACATTCACTGCAGAGGTTATTTGGCAATATGCATCTCTGGTGAAATGCTGGGAGTTATACTTACCCCTATGCTCCATTTTCTTGTCTGGCCCCCTCGTCTATATACCGCTTCCCACCTCCTCCTTTCCCTATTTTCACTACACTTTCTGGGACTGAAGTTCTACAATCTGCATTGCACCTCCTGTCTTCTCTATCCCTTCCCTGTACGTATCATTGTACTTATCAGGACTGAATTCTAGTCCATTTACTGATTCTTCACGATTCCTCTAGCCAACTTTGTCCACTCTGACATCTTATCTCTCCCTAGCACTCTATGCTTTCTGTCATTCTGATATTTCTGAAGACACTTGAGCACTCTACCAGTAAATACTGATTTTTCTTGCGCACTTCTCTTCACTCTGCGTCAGAGGCGCAGTGTAAGTTTCTTTCTTTCAGGGAGATACTCTCTCCTAACCTTTTCATAATCTCTCTTCTTTTATTACTTTGTTATACAATTCACAATTAGTAAGACTGTTTACAATCGATAATTTTATTCTGCTTGTCCCTTATGTCTCATCATCCTTTCTAGCAATATATAACTATAGTTCAGTGCCTCCTGTCGTTTCCCTGTAGTTTTACAATAGTCTGGTAGTTGCCCTCTTTCTGACATGCTTTAACTCCTCATTATAGAGCTACTTTGTTATTTCTCTGAGGCCCAGGTAGCCTTTATCTTAGTCCTTTGGCTTTGTTTTAGTTGCTCAAGCTTTTCAACTTCATGTTTTTATTTGCCTGGCAGCAATCCTGATAACTTATCATAGACCTGTGAACCCTTCTATTCAGTTTTTATCATTCTTTATCGGCTTTTCCCTTGCCCGTTATTACCTGGTTCCTAAAGCAATGTAGTCTTTATTCTCTTGTGGCTGTGCATTAGTTTAATTTTTTTTTTATTTTGCTTCTGAATATCTTTCATATTTGTCTTTCTAGTTTCCAAATTATTCTTGCTGAGTCATGCCTAACACTGTGCCCAAGTGTCTGTTCCAATAGTCTTTCTTGCTTTGTTTTCTTAGTTGTTTCGTTCATTTTTTGCCTTTCTAATCTTTTTTTGCAAACCCCAAGAATCCGCTGAGGTTTGCTTTTATTTCCTTTTAGTTATTGTAAATATTTCTTGTAGATTTTAGTCGGTCTTTCTTTCATCTTATGCATCGTCTTACCTTTTATTTCTCTTTCACTGAACCTCATCCAAGAGCCCTCTCATCCTTCTGTAATTACTTCTCCTGTAGTCTGGTTTTCCTGCATATCTCTGTCATCCAGTCTCATTGTACCTGTGTGAGAGTGTGTGTACTCACCTAGTTGTGGTTGCAGGGGTCGAGTCATAGCTCCTGGCCCCGCCTCTTCACTGGCCGCTACTGGGTCACTCTCCCTGCTCCATGAGCTTTATCATACCTCTCCTTAAAGCTATGTATGGAACCTGCCTCCACTACATCGCTTCCCAAGCTATTCCACTTCCCGACCACTCTATGACTGAAGAAATACTTCCTAACATCCCTGTGATTCATTTGAGTATTCAACTTCCAACTGTGTCCCCTTGTTGCTGTGTCCCATCTCTGAAACATTCTGTCTCTGTCCACCTTGTCTATTCCTCTCAGTATCTTATAAGTCGTTATCATGTCCCCCTATCTCTCCTGTCCTCCAGTGTCGTCAGGTCGATGTGTGTGTGTGTGTGTGTGTGTTGTGTGTGTGTGTGTGTGTGTGTGTGTGTGTGTGTGTGTGTGTGTGTGTGTTGTGTGTTTTACTCACCTATTTGTCATTGCGGGAGCGAAAACAGTCTTTTTTTTTTTTTTACTCTCGTATATTGTTGATAATTCTAGAGTTTTATGTATGTGTTAGAACTGACTATTTTGTCCTTATAATTCAACCTGAACGTATAGTTAAGGAACAAGCCTGGCTGTGTATCTCCGTAGTTTATCAAAATGTCTCAGTTTATCTATGTTTCTCAGAATTTTTCAAGGCTTTTGAAGTTTTTTTTTTTTAAGGTTCCTCAAAGATTCTCTAGGCTTCCCTAGTTTTGGGGTCAACGCGAGTACCGCATTCTTCAGTCCTGGTTTAGTATCTTTGAAGAGTTAGGTATTTAAATACTTTCTGACGACTGTTTTTATTTTTGCCAGCCTCGTATCCAGTGGTGTGTGTGTGGTGACTAGGGCAAGTAGCAGACGTAATGGAAAAAAATCGCTCAGGATTGAACTTTATTAAGGACTTTATGAGTTTTTCTGAAAACTAGATGAAGCTCAGTGCAGATCAAAACATTAAAATTAAGATTTCCTTTGTATTACGTCTTTTTTTTTTTTTGTCCGTGTTTTGTGCTTCAGGTCATACGTTCACTATGATTTTTCTAATTTCTAAAACCAGCTTTTCATTCATTATGATTATTTCACTGTGAATCATTAAACCTGTAAGATTTACACAGCGCCTCGGGAGTATGGTATTAGGTTTGAATTATTCCCATAGGAAAGGGAAGTTAATTCCGTTACCTATGTGGCCTCAGGATATCTCTGGTAGATTCTGTTTGCTAAATCTCTCCTCGTGGACAGCTTTTTAACGGATTTTGAGCGTGATAAACGCTGTTTTGTTCGTGTGTGCCCGAGCGCACTCACATGTATGAGTATATCTATATGTGATTGCAGGAGCCGAGTCTCAACTCCTGGACCCGCCTCTCTATTGCTTCTATCTAGACCAAGTCTTTATTAAGAAACGTTTCGCTCACGCTCGCGCACGCGCGCACACACACACACATTCTTTTAAATGCAAAGTGGATAAAAATACTGCGTTATCAACTTCATATTTATTCAAACAAATAATACAAAAATATTCATTTCACGTCGATTATTTTATATAGTTTCTTTATATAGTTACAGAGCAGCAAGGGTGAGACTCGGACCTCATACCGCGTCCTCACCACCTTGCTGCAGGAAACAAATATATATATATATATATATATATATATATATATATATATTATATATATATATATATATATAAATATTTTTTAATATTATTTTGTCTTCTTAGTTATATATGTATATATATATATATATGAGGAGGAGACGTGTCTTTAGCTTCGAAGCCCAAGACAGTGGTAACGAGTATGTCAACCCGTTTTCTTCGTCTTGTTGGCTGACCTTCTTAGTGACCATCGCACCCACATCGAAACAGAGAAACAATTTGACATTGAATTTTATTCTAATGTTTATATATATATATATATATATATATATATATATATATATATATATATATATATATAATATTTATAATATATTTATAATATATTATAATCTTTGGTTTAGCGGTAAGCAGTTGAGTTCCCCTCCTTAAGCAACAGAGTAGTTTCAAGTAAACATCTTTACTTTCATATATACATTACTTCATAGAAAAACTGGCAGATGTATGTAGCATTATGTGACTGCGTAGTCCACAAGTGGTTCCTCTCCATCATCACCGAGAACGTCAAGAAACGATCATTAGCAAAAGAGAGAATCATATAGATTTGAAATTGAAAGAGATTTTATTCAGAGCTATTATTCTGTATATTTTCCTTCCGTCTTCTTAAATCCCATCTCAGACATTCAATTAGCTTTAGAGTGCAAGTTTCAAGGGCATCTTCGAGACCCTTTGAGCTAATGCTTCTTGAAAAGTGTTTTGGGTAATGGAAGGTGACGTTTCTGAGGTACTTTCATGCTATGAACTCAAACCTCAATTAGTTATTGCATTCATGGAAAAACCCAAAAAGAGTTTGGTCACTCATCGCCTTGGAAGCATAAGCCCTTCAACTGCTGAAAGGGCAATGGTATCTGCTTTTTTCTTCCAGATTTTCTAGGATCTTGTTGAATCCTTCCTTAAGGCATCAGATCCTACTCCCTTTCTCATTATCAACTCTAAGAAATAAAAAAAAAGCATTCTAATAGGATTATCATTAACTGAAATGATCGAAACATTACAGAATAATAGCATCTTCCTTGTTTATTCATTTCAAACTCTCTGCTCTCTTTTCCATTGAACTCTTTACATCTTAAAGTGAATAAAACATGGTTGAGAAAAAAAGCATGCGAAAATAGCGAAATCGTTAAAGATTCCTATCTCGATTGGGTAATTTTCTGGCGATCCACTTCGAAATGGCTGAGGCTCCTCGCCAGGATAAAAAGAACCAACGCACTTCGCGGTAAAATCTCACATGGTTGTTCTTTTTATCTGAAGACTTCGAGGCGCTCAACCCCACATTATACAACGCTCTCCTCCGCCTGCATTAGCTGGTCCACTGGGCAGTAGAGGTCAGTCCTCACTCCGGGGTAGTCGTCCATTTCCTTCGGCGAGTGTTGCTGCAGGACCAGAGGATGGTAGGACTCCGAATGTTCTCCCAGGGATTCCTGCAGAAGAAGTGGTCGGTGCTGTTGAGGAAGGCACATAAGATTAAAAATACCTAGAACTCTTATACAGTTACATGCATAAAACTTAAAAGAAATATGCATAAACAAAATTTTAATCAGTATACCGAGGAATTATATGTATGTAATGTATGTGTATGTATATATGTGTGTGTTGTGTGTGTGTGTGTGTGTGTGTGTGTGTTTATAATATACAAAGAAGAGATGATGGAAAGAAGCTAAAGGTCTTTTCGTATTGATAATTCACCAGGAGCTTGTAGAATGAGGGAGAATAAATGAGGTAAAATATTTAAAATCTGCCAGCAGCTTGTTGTTGCTAGAGAGAGAGAGAGAGAGAGAGAGAGAGAGAGAGAGAGAGAGAGAGAGAGAGAGAGAGAGAGAGAGAAGAATGAATGAATGAATAAGTGAGCTGAAAACCAGCACTACTGCTTGAGATATCATTCACGACAAGATTCAGAGCTAACTTTACACCATCATTAGGCACTGTATAAAAGCATAGGAAATCAGATATAAGAACCATATCTCAATATACGCTAAAAATTTTGCGAGCTGAACTTTGACATATAAGATGAAATCTCTATTTGCAAATATGCCCTTAATAGAGACTCTAACATATTTTTGATGCTTTGTTTAACGGTAATCATCATCATTAAAAATTGTAATAGGCAACAGTTACCTAAATTATCACTAGCAGCAAGAGTTCATTTTCTGTTTAATGGAAAGGTTTATTAACAGAGGGATAAGGTTACACTGAGTCCTTTGGGAGCTATTTTAGCCAATGTTTTCCTCGCTCATTATATAGTAGAAAAGTTGAACGAGTTCCCTGCTGAATTTAAACCACTTTTATATGGTAATTTGATGGTGATAACTTTTTAATGTTTAAAGTACTTGATCATGTACCATTATTTTTGCAACATTTAAAAAATCAAATCACCGAAATGTTGAATTCGTTTCTGACGGAGAGACAATTGGAACAGTGACTTTTCTTGGCATTCTTGTGAGTCATAGTGATAACAGCCTTAGCACTTCACTTTAGTTTAAACCAACATTTCAATGCTAAACTACAAACTTCTCCTCTTTCGTGTCTATTCGTTATAAAATAAATTTAGTGTCCGCAATAATTACTAAAGCTTTTCGTATATTCTCAGTACTTCATTCTTAATTTGAATTTATAAGACAATCTTTTTTTAATGGTTTTAGCAACATTTTTCGTAATTATTACATTGTGTCAAAAAGTACTGTTAACAGAGCAGTTCTTTATTTCCCCAAAACTTTCACAAATGTGAAGGTACACATGTACAACTAATGAGACACGTGTCCTTTTACCTAACATGTCGGTAATTCCACAAACATCACAACTATCACAAAGATAACTTTTCTTGAAAAAAAAACGATAAAATAATTCTATCCACAGGTGTGAGTTAGCTATATTTAAAAATATATACACTATACAATGTATCTAAGCTGAAAGATATTGTGTGTTAAATTACAGTCCTCTGTAGTCTATAAATATAATTGTCATAGCTGTAATGCTATTTATATTGGTAAACCTAAGCTTCTCTATGGGTCAGCATCTTTGAACACATAGGGAGATCAATTAGTTAAATCCCCATTTAGGTCCATATGCCAGCACTGTGACTACTCAAACTACATAACAGACGCGATATCATTCACCATGTCATCCAATCCATCAAATACCACTGAGCTGGCCACAGTGAAGTCTCTGTACGCCATTAGAAACAACCTATTACTTACATTAATCTGAAGTTCTTTGTATGTTATCTGATTCTCATCTTCTTAATAAGGCTCTGCTTCCCAAGGCATTTTTGTTGTTGTTGTTGGTATGTGTGTGTGTGTGTGTTAAAGAACATTTTTCTTACCGAAAAGTTGACAACAAATCCAAAGTTCTCCAATGAAAATTCTCCTCCCACGAAAGTAATAGAAGGAAGAGGAAACTATACTATCGAACGCAGCCAAATACCCACAGGTGTTTTTGTCACAATAAAACAAAAGATTCCGCCTATTATCTGATAAATATCCCCACCGACGCATTCTGAAGCTTTTAGGTGAAAAGCATCAAGGAAAATACATGGTAGGTAGTTCTATATTACATTTGTAGACCTAGTTTGTGGATTTAGTTTATGCCACGAACCATCTGTGATTGTTGACTAATTTACAAAATGGTTTCAAAATGGAAAAACCAGAGACAGCAAAGCGCTCGATTTTGTGAAAAAGACACTGCTTAGTGAGAATTATGTGGATATGTATACAGAGAATGTACACACGTCAGAAAGCCCTGAGAACCAGAGCTAAGATAGCAGCTTCAGAATAGTCTCTGCGAAGGGAGGCTGACGAATACATATCGAAGTGACGTCCGGAAGATTCAGACAAATGACTTACACGAGAGACCACGCTAAGAATAGACAACCGATTTTATTCTGGCCTATAACGAGTTTACTACGAAAACAATCACTGCAGTACATGGAAAGGCTGCAAATTTTCTGTGGATAGATGAGGGTAGAATACATAAGCATAATGTTTCCATAGTAAAGCAAACTTCCTATATGGGAAAAGTATTACGTCAGGAGCCATTCAGGCGACGAAACTGCAAAGAAGGGAAATATTTTCTGAACCTTTCACCAAAATCCCATCGTTCTGAAGGCACTTCAGATTCAGAAATGTGAAGTTTACAGGATAAAAAAAATGGACGACTTGGGTTGACGATTAAAGTTTTCAAAGCAAAATTGGTAAGCACTAGTTGATACGATGACGTTGTTTGGAGTGCTAACATTGCTGATTATGATCCAGTCCTGGACAGCAATACGCATATATTTACATTTATAAGTTACAACTACCGGGTAGCTGCAAGAGACCTGATATAGCATCTTAACTTTTAAAGGAAGACTGGAAAGATGCCAATATCACCGACATGCATTATGCCCCACGCAATGTAAATGTACAGAATGTTAGGAGAGTAATGACAAACCTGGAGAGGAGAGGCATTTTAAAGAAAATAAACACGGATTCAGGAATGGTAGATGCCGTCATACGAGTCAACTGAAGTTTTACGAAAGAAAGGGATATGTGGCCTGCATCTTTTGGGTTGAAAAATAGCATTTGACGTGGTTCAACACGATACTTATACCAATAAGCTAGATGAGTAAGAAGCGATAAATAAGAAAATGTCCCAACGAAAAGTAGTAACTGAAAAGCTTTACGTCTTTGTTTGCAGATAACGTAAAGCTAATAAGACAATTTAATCGGAAGGGATAGGACTGATTATATAAAATCTTCGAGAGGCAGCAAGCACAGTTAAACTTTTGCCACTGCAGTTCAACCTCGAGTAAATGAAAGAAGACCTGTGACAGAGTACATAAGGAAGGAAAAAATCTAAAATATCAAATAAAGGAATTAATTTTGGGATGAATTTTTGCATAGACCGTTTGCCATAGGAAATCAGGAACCGCAGCATATGCAAAGCTGGTAAATCTAGAAACTACCTTCACTGACCTACACAGCCTTTTAAGATACTAAAGTATGCAGCGCCAGCATATTTTGCCCTTGTGTGGCAATATGAATAGGTTGTTGCCATTTCTGAGGAACTATAATGCTGAACTGGACATCATATTTACAGTCAATATAGCAATGGATTGAATTTTTGTTAATATATTATCAATCACTGTAACTGACATGGAGCCCCAAGCCTCAAGAATAGAGGTGGGTGCCTTATGCACTAGGAGACAATGCAACAAAAATGGTGTGAATCCTCACAGTCTAACCCATCACCTGGCCACACTCAGGCTAAATCACAAGGCCATGATTTTTCTTAATCTACATCATCATTCAAAAGAGCCTCAGCTATTGCGAAAAAATAACGCATCGTTATTTCCCGCTGCCCGAAATGCACCGTATACTAGTGGCTTTCTTTTGTAGCTAACATTTTATTATATGTAAACTAAATTACCTGTATACTGCAGAAAGGAAATAAATTATTTGTATTTTGCATTTGTAACTACCCAAAAAAAAAATGAAAGGACTCCTATCATGTCTACTTCATAGCAAATGCCACTCTGGGCCCGAACCTTCCCGTGATAAACTCCACACCCATTAAGGAAATTGAATCCCCGATAACCAGAAGTCTCTTTTATGTAGGGAATTCCTTCTCAGGGAATAATAGTGGGTATCCCTCGACAAATTACAAGCATGCCAGGTTAGTCTGAAAGGTTTTCTAAAGCTATATTTGCATGGTTACATACACACACACACACACACACACACACACACACACACACACACACACACACACACACACACACACACACACACACACACATATATATAATCTGAGGGAGAAATTAGAAATCCGTCAGACTCGAAGAGGTGGTTCACGTTAACCCCCACAGAATGTTCTTACACCACTAATCGTTATCTCTAACTTATTTTAGAGCACTTGTGAATATATTAGGAAGAACAAAATACAAAGTTCAGTACTCTCCAATAACTCGGAATGGCATACAGAGAAACAAAGGCTTCAAAGTTTTGACTAAATTAGAATTTCACGTAAAATATTATTAGCTGTCTCATGAATTAATACTTTCATATATATTTTAATTTCTTGCGCTGCATAAAAAAAATAACAGATGGTAAATTCTTTCTTCCAGACACAAAAGCCAAGGAGCCAAAAGCGAAATAGACGTAACGTCACTGAAGTCTGTTCTCTTCTGCAGGTTTCAATGTATCTTTGTTTTGTGTATTAAGTAATAGTGAATACTACATACTTTTGTAGCATATGTATTGGCAATTGGATTAGTCAAGAAAAATCGTTAACAACACACACACACACACACACACACACACACACACACACAACAAACACACAAATAACACACACACACACACACACACACACACACATACACACACACATACACACACACACATACATATATATATATATATGTCGTGCCGAATAGGTTAAACTGGTCATTTAAAATTGTCCTTTCTAAAATTTTCTCTTATACGTTTAAAGATATATTTTATTTCATTTATGTTAATGTATAAATTAATAATTTTATACCAAAAGAAACTTAGAAAACTTACCTAACCTTATTATAACAAGCGCAATTTAATTTAGCCTAATCCAGCTAAGTATATTTTAGATAAGTTTACAATAATTTAATAAACAAATACAATGAAATATTTTTCGTTAGGTTCAGAATGATTTTTGCGAAATTATTGCATAGACAAATTTTCGCTTGTCTTATTCGGCAAGACGAGTGTTGCTATTTAAGCGAAAAACGCAAGTTTTACCTATTCGGCACGGCATATATATATATCAAGCCTCACTTCCAGTCAGGCTTGGGGGGCTGGGAGTACGCAAATTCTCCCTGATTGCCCTACCAGCTTTCCTATCCTCTTCCATAGCATCAAATGAGTTAATAAAACAAAATTCTCCTGGACAACATCAGTGATTCAGCAGGAATACAGGACTCTAGATACGCCAGTGCCATTACTGAATGGGAGACTCTTGCTGGACCAGCACCAAAACCTAGTGCAGAACTGGCCTACAAACAGTCAAGATCGGATGGCCCTATCGCTGAAAAGGTGCTTGCCAACATCCTTAGGGCTGCAACATCAGACAAGGAGACTGCCCGTCTCCAAGCTGTGAGTGCACATCACTCCGGGGACTTCGTCCAAACAGTTCCCATTTCGGCATTGGGAACACGTTTCGACCCTAAGACCCTCCGTATTGCAGTGGCTCTCCGCCTTGCTGCCCCAATTCACACAGAATATACATGTATTTGTGGCGATGCGCAAGCTGACCAATATAGTCTACATGGACTTAACTGTTCCAAAACCAAGGGCTGGCATGCAAGACACAATAAAGTCAACGACATCATAAAGAGAACCCTTGTTACAGCTGGATGCCCAGCCGAGAGAGATCCCCGATCACTAGCAGCCACCAATACACACAACCCAGCAAACTACCCTGACGGGATCACCATCTATCCTTGGAAGAATGGCAAGCTCTTATCATGGGACTATACCTGTGTGTCGACACTGGCTGACACCTACATCCATCACAGTGTCGGGCGACAGGGAGGAGCTGCTGACCACAGGGAGGAGTACAAGATAAACAATTACAGGGACATAAGCCAACAGTATCAATTTGTCCCAGTGGGATCAGAGACCTTGGGATCATGGGGAAAAAATACCACACGTTTCCTTAAAGAACTGGGTTCCATACTCATCGACACCACTAGGGACCCAAGGGCAGCCACTTTCATGTTCCAGCGCCTCAGCGTGGTCATCCAGAGGGAAAATGCATGCTGCATACTGGGCTCGCGTCCGGCTTCGGAGGAGCAGGAGGAGATTCATAATCTTTGATATATTGTATCAATGTATTCATGTTTGTGTTTTCTGTCAATGTATTCTGTCTATTAATAAAGTTCATATAGAATGTAAAATATAGGGGGTGGTAAGAGAAGAAAATATTCAAACAGCTTTGGGGAGTATCTTGAATTTTCTCTGAGGTACTTTTATTGTCTTTTCTGAGGATGAGGGTCCCTAGTAAAGTTCTAGAGGTGGTACCTCCCTATATTTTACTATATATATATATATATATATATATATATATATATATATATATATATATATATATATATATATATAATACGCGTATGTTCTTGTCCATGTATGGCTGTATATATGTATGTTTGCATACATGTACATTTGCATGTTTGTATGTGTTAAAATTTACGAATATTTATTTGTATACACGTAGGCCCAGGAGTCAACTTACCATAGGAATATCTTCGCCCAGGGAGGTGTCGAGCACTTCGTACATTGTAGCGTCAACTTTGCTTTCCGCTGAGGACAGAAGGTCGTAGGTCTCCTCTGGAAGGATAAGCAGGAGAAAACATTGTCACGGGCGCAATGAATGAAAAATAAACAACTGAAGTGGTTTAGAAGTTTGTATGGATTTTTGTTTGCGTCGTAAAATGGATGAGCAAATCTACAGTGTGTGTGTCTCGCGTAGAATGTGTACGTGGGGAGGAAGTAGCCTAGTTCACTGGGCTATACAAAACTAGGCATTAAGCCTCGGGACACAAGGAACAGGAATGTAGATGACATTTTTGCTATCTCGAAAGAGGAATAGGGAACACAGTATTGTCTTAGAACTCCTCAAAGGCAGAATAATCTCTAAAGAACAAAAAGTAAGACTGGCCAGAGAAACATAAACTTTAAGCTCAAATTCAATGTTAGTTCAGAAACATTAAATTTAAAGAAGAGTAACTTCCTGGGTATGTTTACAATCAGAGGGAATACTTTAACTGTGTTCAGTGTTTACTTTGAACCCACGCATTCGAACAGTTAATTTGACATTTCAGTTATTTTTACCAAATAAAAACAATAGTTTAGCTCCGAGATTATTTCCACGGTATTGATGTGTTTTACATCCTAAGTTCGAAAACAGTCATAATAATATGCCTTTAAAATCTGACCACTACTTATCAGTATCATATACTACTAGGTTTTCACCGTTTTTTTTTTTTAAGTCTACTGAGAAGAGTTCGGCCTCCAAGCGAAACATTGCCCTTAATAAAGTCTCCACACAGCTACAAGGTCCTTTACAGTTTGGCGTCTTTTTCGTCCTTAGACTTCGAAGTCTATAGTTCTGCTTGTTAAAATCCAGCAGCAAAGTTGTACCTTCCGGATACTAGGAAAGTCGTCACAGAGTATCACACCTTCATACAAACTTCTGAGTGAACAACATTTTTCTAATGGGAACAAAAACTTTTGCAGGAAAGTCATTTTTCTAATGGAAATGAATTAAACTTTGCATCTTCCTCTTCAGCTCTTGCACGAAGTCCTTTCTTCTTTCCCAGAGTTACTTTCGGGAGTTGTGTCGTCTTTCACATATATAAATTATTTGTTTATGAATCGAGTAAAATAAGATAACAGTGTGATTGAAGAGTGAAAGAAAAATATATAGGCTGCTGTAAGACCGATGCATCATAAATTATTATTATTATTTATGGGGAAGCCCTAAGCTCGTAGGGTTCATTGAGCGGTTATGGGAAAATTGGAGGTAATCAGGTTTCATTCGAGGAAGTGGAAGGTAGTTCCATTTCTTTTGATCAAGAGCTCTTCGCCAAAATCAAGGCAGCCCTCTGTCCTATCGCAGCCTCAATGAATTAAATGAATTTTATTGCTGCCTTTGCTGCTGGCTGCTTCCTCGATGTCGTCAATTTCATGGTTCACCACATGCAATCCCTCTGGGGGTAGTGATCACCTTTTTTGTCCCTCGGCTAACTAATTGATTACTTCACCCTGTCACCACCTTTATGTCATCCTTGTTAGCCTTCCTGGTCGACTGCATCCGCGATTTTGTGTCAGTGACTAACCTGCTGTTATTCATTTTAGTTTCACTGTTTGGATTATGAAGTAATTCAGAATTATGTCAAAAACCCGCACTTGGGAAAGGAGCGTTAGGATGACCATTGCCAAATAGTCCAGGACGGACCGAAACGTCGTCCTTACGTTCCTCTCGAGAGTGCCGGTTTTCGGTGACTTAATTTTTTAATTGAGAGTTAGTTTCACTTTAACTGTTGAACATATCATTGCCCTGATGAAAAATGGGGGTTCAAGCACTTTCGCAGATTTATCCTCTTATTGCTTCAAGGTTCATTTGATATATTTGGCTACATTACTTTTTTCTGCAGTGATATTTGGTTAGTAAGAAAAGTGAAAGAATCTCTTAACATGGGTGTTTGTCAGATAATGACATGTTCACTGTTAGCAACTACATGTGTACCAGTGTTGAGTATCAGGATTAAGCAACTACATGTGTACCAGTGTTGAGTTATCAGGTATTAAGTAACATCTGGCCTGCCGGTGCTATAAGCATCTGCTGGCATACGGAAGCTGGACTTTCTACTCCCACTAAAAAAAAAAAAAAAAAACACGCAGTGGGAAATATTTTTCCTACAATGTTTCTTTTACTCGTTAATGTACTCACAGAGCATTAGAAAGTGTGGCTATGTCAACGCTCTTCTATGTTTCCTTTGTTCATCGCTCACCGTTGTCGATCTTGCTGCCGTGTTCGTTGAAGCAGTTTCATACTATCTGCTTTAACACGGCCAAGATTGTTTATATTGCCCATTACTTCTTAATCATAAACACTTCGCTGTTTTGCCTTCTAGTTTTCTACCCCTTTTTACTGCAATTGCTAACTTATATCTTTTAAAATAACACGTTTTCTCTTTTTCACTTTTATTCACGTTCTTTATTCGTTATTTTTAATTCTTCTTCTACGTATATGATTTTGTTTACCTTTTTTTTTGACATGCTAGCTTTGCATCATAATTTTAATACTTTGGTAATAAAACTTTTTTATGTATTTAATTTTTCGTAAGGAAATCAAATAAAATCTCCAGCACTATTAAACATTCTGGCCTATCATACTTATGCCTAAAGCTATGTATGGAGACTGCCTCCACCATTTCTTCGTCCAGGTCATTCCACTCTTTGACTACCATGAGACAGAATAAACAAGAACGTTTCTCTGACTTATCTGTGTCTTTAACTTCCAGGTGTGCTATCGTGTACTAATTTTTATATCTTAGTTTATCCCTGTACACGTTATCAAGTCATCTGAAGGTTTGGTACGCCCTTAAAAGACGTACATCTTCCTCCTTATGTTATATTTCAGTTACTCTGCTCAGTTCCCTTAGTCCCGGTACTAGTCTCGTGTGTGTCTACTTATCTTCACTTTTTTGACATTATTTATTGCGTGTAGGTTTCAAGGTGGTGCATCACACTCTAAGACTGGCCTGCATATATCGTGCTTAATGTGAATGACTCTTTGCTGAGGTTCCTGAAAGCTAATCCTAGATTTTCCAAACAAGCATTCCCTGCAGAAAGTACTTTGCTGAGGCGCGCCTCGGGCGATATGCTAGGTACCGAACTTAGCCCTGGGTCTTCATTAAATAAGGTCTGCAGCCTCTGTTCCTGGAAACTGTACTATTTATCCAGTCTTTACCATTCGCCAGTTTTCATAACCTTGCACTTTGCTGGACTGAATTCTGGTAACCATTTGTCAGATAAATCATGTAGTTTATCTAAGTCAAGTTGCTATTTTCTCCATTTATCTCACGTCTTTGAACATTTGATGCATTTTTACTGTATTTTGGAAATTCGTTCACATTCACCAGTAAGATTACTTGTCACATTTACCCGTTTTAATGCCTCTTCCAAAACAGTCACCTTTTATCTCACTTTACTGGGTATTCTTTTATTCAGTGTAGTGGCTCCTCTGTAATTCCTGCATTCTCCTCCGGCTTGTGATTCAATCTCTTGTGTGTTACAGTGTCAGATACCTTCTTCCAGCCCATGAATATGCAGTATACCCATTTCTTTCACTTGTTATCCTGTCACAGAATTAAAGCAGGTTTGAGAGATATGATTTCCCCTCTCTAAACTTGTGCTGGTTTTGTTTATAAAACAACTTCTCTCCATACCTTAAATAGTATGCATGCCAATAATACTGGTTTGTAGATTATTGTAACCTATCGGTTCTCGTTGTGCATTTGCCGTCTGGACAATTGGTTTCCAGATTTTAGCTGTTTGTTCACACAGCACATCTCCCACTTTTACAACCCGTAGAGAGAAATTGTCTGATCCTTTTAGGTGTTAACCGGATCAGTAGTTTCTCGTTGTTCTATATATTGTCCAGTATTCTTAGGTTTACTTAATGCTTTTGACTCGGGTGTTTCCCCTATTTCCTTATTTAGTTAAAATACCTGATCCTTTACCTACGTATTCCTTATGTTCCTATTCTGTTTCATATTTGGCTTTAAATGCTACGTCATTTCCAAATTTTCGCTCGTCTCGTTTCTCAATAACGTGTTGTGTTTTTCTTGTTGTAATTACTGTGCCTCTACTTTCTATGGTTTTCCATGCTCTTGCACCTTTAGCTTCTCTCCATCTGTGGGTGAACCACGGGCAAGACTTTCTTAACACTTTCTCCTCTACTTCTGGACGGCAGTTTCTCCTCCGCTTCCCGGCAACTCCAGCTAAGTAGTTGATCACTTCATTCTTTGTTTGTCTTTTTCATTCACTTTCCTACTGCACTGCATTTAGGATTTCTCTCTCTGTGTCTGTCTGTCTGTCTCTGTCTGTCTGTCTCTCTGTCTCTCTCTCTCTGTCTCTCTCTCTCTCTCTCTCACGCGCGGGCTCTCGTTACTCACATAGTTGTGGTTGCTGGGGTCGAGTCATAGCTCCTGGCCCCGCCTCTTCACTGTTCGCTACTCACACACACACTGGTCGTGTGTGTGAGTTTTTGTAGGTGTTTGTGTGTGCGCGCGCGAGCCTGTTTTTTTGTGGGGGAAGGGATGGTTTGACCCATCGTTCAAACATATATTTTTAAGCCTTCCAGCGACACACGAACCTTTGAAAAACTAACTCCTGCATATCGGGTCAATGTCAGCTTGGAAAACTCTCTATTACATTTATCCAAACTTCCAACAACTCCATTTTTATAGTAAACTGCTGTTTCGTTATTTTACGCATAAATTCACTATACAGACTTTACCCGCCACACATACAATGTATTTAATTTATTAAGACCAATGAATTAAATTTTACCAAAAAAAAAAAAGGCCACAGTGATATTTTAAAGGCTAATGATGTTAATTACCTCTAAAACACCTGGTATAAAATAGAATTTAAAGCCCAAGTACCTATAATTGTTAAGCTTATCTTGAAAAATGGTGAGTAACATTCCAAGTGACCTTCGCTTCACGTAAAGTAAATAATTAAAATATTCAGCGTGTTTGAAATTTTTAATGATCGGCATCGTCACCCTTCATTGAATGGGATGTTACTGTTTATTCCGGTATATAAGACGCACCGTTTTTTCCCACAAGGCTTGGAAAATCACCATACGCCTTATATGCAAAAGTTTGGGGGTCAAGAGTAGGCAGTGGGTTACGCTTTAGTGTAAAGAGTAAGAGGGTAATTAACATTTGAATATTATTACTAATTTACCGTTATGATACTTTTGTCACGCCTCCTTTTAGCGCATGTGTAGCCCCCTACTTGTCATTTATCCAGTTATATAACGTTAAACTAAACGAAAAGCAGATTTACAAGTATTACGATACAATTCAGATCATGGGGTAATGAGCTCTAGCAAACTCCTTACGAGGATGTCATTAACGTTGTTTCTTATACGCCGGCCCTTGCGAGATGCACAGTTCAGATCATGAAATGATCGGCTATGACATCGCTGCACACTCATTTACCCAGTGTGATTAAGTGCAGCAAGAAAGTCATTTCAATTGAAGAGGGTTTATTTGTGACTAGAGACCCATGTAAATTGCAGAGATGCGGAGGGGCATGTAATATTACAGAATACTAACACGATACTAAAAAGAGACATTCAGTTATATGAAATCTTTTAGTGATGATGTTCGCCCACATAGTTGGTTTTAACAAGTCACAGGTTTGTGACCTGATAAAACCCACTGTGTGGGCGAAACGACGTCAATAAAGGATTCGACATGATTGAAATTCGTTTCATTACCAGAGATAGAGATTGCTATAAAATGTCTCTAGTGATCACCACTCGCAGCTGTGGCCGGTGATCTCAAGTTTGGACTTTACAACCTGGAGCATAGCTGAAGCAATTTGATATTTATGGGCCAGTAGGCCTGCTGCAATGTTCCTAATTTCTTATACTCTTATGTTCCGTGATAGGGCTGCCCCTGGCCAATTGTTTGTGTCTTTATTGCAAGTGATCTTGTTGCTGGAATCTTAAGAGACTGGTGTTGTTTACGAAGCTAGGGCAGTGCAACCATAATGACTTAAAGCTTGACTGGAAGTGTGGCTTACACTCGGTATAATTCATCCGGAGAAATTTTGAAGGCATTTCCAAAATGAACCTCAAAAGGATGTACAGTGGACCCTCGGTTTTCGTTGAAAATTCTTTCCAGAATGCTGTTTGAGTGCCGTTACCGAACGAATTTGTTCCCATAAGGACAAATGTAAATTAGATTAGTCATTTCAGACTTCCAAAAATACACTTACAAAAACACTTACGAAAATACACTTACATAATTGTTCGAGTTTGGAGGTGAACGAAAACCGAGGGTCCACTGTATTCACTTAGTTTGATACTGTAGAGGATGGTGAGCATCGCTGCAAGTAGACCAGCTGAAGGAGGAACAGAAATCTAGTGAGGAGGTTGAAAGCCGCATTGGAATCAGTGTATCCTATCCAGTTTTCCATTTAATCCCTCCGCTCCTAGAAATTCGTCGAAGGTGTCAGACCTAAGCGGGGGAACCGAGACGAATGTTTAGTCAGTTTGATAAATGACTTACAATCCATGCCAGGTGACTGAGACTTAATGAATGATATTTTATGTCTTCTGGCAGATATTCTGTGGTCTCAGCTACAGTGCCAGTGCCTGGTAAACAAAAATGAACTCGCTAGACAATCTTACCGTGAGTTCCTTAATAACAGAGTAGGAAAGGAGGGATTACCCTGCTGAACACCTTCATTCAAGTTCATCTCACATTCATTAAGATTGAATAACTTTATGTATGTAAAAGAATGAAGAACAGGTAAAAAAATATATCTTCAGACTAAATGAAATACATTGATAACACATTTTTTCATTGATTTTTTTCTTGTTTAATATTATCGAGTCGTGTACGTCCTGCGTGGGCTGCTGCTTTGTAGACTCGCGGAAATCCTGAACAAAAATTGAAGTTTCAGAAAAATGGCCGCATGCCGGCTGACTGCTATCACAGCTCTGATGATTGTTTCGTTACCTATGGTGGTGGTCGTGTATGTAACGTTTTCCCCTTTTAAGTTGTGATGGTGCTACTACATCTACGAGTGTTTTGAATGACCCAACACGGGCGTAGCATTTCACAAATATAAGTCGGCTACTACTACTAATAATAATTAATATGTAGCTGGTGTAGAGGTAATTATTCTTAATTACGATATTTAGAGTAAACAATAGTTAAGCCTCCGGTATTAACCCCCAGACTCGTCAGTGATTAGAGCTATGTTACTTTATTAAGGTGTTATGCTCAAATAATTCCCTAATGACATAATCAAATTTATTCCGTACATATTACGACGAGCAGGCAAGCTGCCTCTATTATCGTCATTATTATTCGCGTGAAGCACAAAACCAGTGTGGGCCGTTATGTACAGGGAGTGGCGAAGGCTCGATTCTTTGTCCACCGAGTGCGAGAGACAGACGCTGCTTACACACGCTACCGACCTGTGCTAATGTAAGATGTCCCCTGTCTGCTTTCCCACTATATCTCACAAGTGTGACAATTTTAAGTTATGTCATCCCTTCATTCTCATTCTCTCTCTTTTCTACTTCCATCTCTATCACCCACTTTCCTCTCTTCCCTTTTTTCCTCTGCTCTTCTTCACTCTCTCCTCTTCCATCATTCTATCCCTCTCAATCCTCTTTCTTTCCTTCCCAATCCTTTTCCTCCGTTTCTTTTTAACTTTTTTAAATAAGTATTTAAAACTATTTTGCAAAGCATATTTATAATTTCGGATTAATACTGAATAAAACTTAACACTAATAAATAAAACTATACGAGTACAATGTCACTAGTATAAACTGATAATTGATACATTCTTTAACATTATCCTAATACATGCACATTAATTATGAAGCACTCATGTATTATAATTTTTAAATATTGATTAAAAACAAATAAAATGTAAACATACACTATCTCTCTCTCTCTCTCTCTCTCTCTCTCTCTCTCTCTCACTTAATTACCATCACCCTGCATATTACGGCTCTCGTGACTACAGCCTCCAGCCAACCATTTTCGAAAATTAATGAAGTTTGTCAAAAATGATCATCTGGGAAAGAAAACATAAGTGATTACTTTGTCGACCAATAGAGCAACCTGTGTCATTTCTGAACTGTTAAGTGAAACAAGGGGAGAGAGAGAGAAAGAGAGAAAGAGAGAGAGAGAGAGAAAGAGAGAGAGAGATAGAGAGAGAGAGAGAACTCCGAGCTTAGAAGGATGCTATACCATGGAGTTAGGTAATAAGCCAAACTTTTTTAATTATATACTTAGTAAAAAGACTTGGCCGATGTTAGCTTGGACATCAACTGGTAACGTAACACACTGATGTGGCACCACTGCTACATTAGATTTGAAGCCTATCGACTATAAGAGAGTTATTAAGGACCCCTTCTGAAGCCTAAGTCCTATCGATCAAACGAGAGTCATCAAGGTTAGTACAGAAGATTTGAAGCCTTTACTTGTATAGGAAACTTCATTACGTAAACATATAGACTAAACGAGGTTATTAAGGCTGGTTCATTAGGTATTATTCCTATCGCCTACACGAGGGTCATTAAAGTTGGTTTAGTAGTTTCAAAGCCTATTGACTACACAAGGGGTCATCAAGGCTGTATTATTACCTCTACACCATCAATTAGAGATGCTTTAATCGCCGAAACAGTGATTAAAGCTTAACTCCCAACGTGTATACAGTGATAGGTATGCGGAAATAAATCACAGGACAAAGTCTGTCTGACTTATAGAGGACGAAGAGTTGAGCCTCTGCCACTTCCTACGCTGAATGACCCAGACGGGTTTAGTAATTCAAATATTACTACTACAACAACATCAACAACTACTACTACTACTATTTCTACTATTAATAATAATAATAATAATTCTGCTTTTGTGTGCATACCTTCCATGGATAGCTGAGAAGGTATAATTCATATAGAGGAACCATAAAGTCATATTTAAACTTTTAGTTATCCATATTAAAAACAGAATTAAAAGTATATTTTCTAAAAACACAAACACATATCATATTTTTCACTAAATGCACTTTCACAACTCCACGTAAATCTTTTATTATTAATATAGTCACCAAAAAAAAAAAAAAATGCAAAACGCAAGTACAGCAGAAAATTATTAGAAAGATTGAAGTGAAAGAAAATTTTGGAAAGGCTGCGGAGATCAAAAGTAACAGGAAGATGCAGTTTCCTGGTTGTCTGATCGACGCAACCTCAACCTGTGCACTTCTAGTGCCCAGTAACACATTTAATCGATACTCCAATTAATTGCAAGTATTGGCCAACATATCCGGTGTGTAATTGCCGATGCCATGATTTATTCAGCGGCGGAGTATTTTGATGTCAGCTTCTCGTATCTTGGAAAATATATATGCGTTCATAAATCTTCACCTGAAGTCTCTAGGCGTCATGTCAAGGAAGTGTTGGGGAACATTTAATAGAGGCATCACGCACAATGTATCTGCCAGGGATTTTCATAATACGATAATGACGATATCATATGCAAGTATTTTCTTATCTTTTACCATGTCGTAATGAATTTTTGATATCAGAAATGGACTTTCTGAACACTGTATGTGTGAAACAGAAATATTCAGAAACATGAATATTTTGGCCTTATTTCAAGGCTTTCTGCAACCGACCGAAGAGGTCGGGGAGGGAATGCTCTAGTGTGTTACAAGAGGAGTAACATTATATGTACAAATCAACCACACAAAAAAGCAGCCTAGACTACTTACCCTAGATATGATAATGCTTAAGGAACTTTATGATTCAGGCTACACAAACTTGCAAGGAGTTTTAGCTTGGGCTAAGCGGGTTTGTGGAGTTGAAGGGGTTAGAGGAGGAGGGACGGGGTAGGTGGATGGAGGGAGGGAGGGAAGGGTAAAAAGAGTGTGTGGGAGAGGGGTAGAAGGGCGTAAGAAACTACTCAGCTGTATTAGAGATTACGTAAATGCTTTTGGCTGTAACCCACACCACTCTCCGATATTAGCGACAGTGCTGGGATATCTAATATTCACTCACGCGATAAGCTCAAAAAATGGCTAATCTTCACACACACACACACACACACACATCCCGGTGGGGCAGAAACATTTCGAAGTGTTTCCTTACATACACATATACAACAGGCCTAGTGTCTAATCGACATGTGCCTAGGACAAAATGGTAACTAACACACACACACACCTGGAGAATGAAATAGTGGAGAGAGGATCCATACATAACTTTAGGAAGAGGTACGATAAGGCTCTTGGAGCAGAGTAGTAGTGACTAGCGAAGACGCCGGGCCAGGGGCTATAATTCGACCCCTGCAACCACATATAGGTAAGGACACACACACACACACACACACACACACACACACACACGCACGCGCGCACACACGCACGCGCACACCAGGCTGATTTAAGCTCTTTCGAAAGATTATCTTGTTCCTAGATACGTAAGATATTAAAATTACAGCTTCTATGGGACAAATGTGATTACCTTCCCTTTCCCAGATACTGTATGACCCCTGCCAGTTTAGCACTTTCCCTCTACCTGGAGTCTACCTGGAGGGTATTCCGGGGATCAACGCCCCCGCGGCCCGGTCCACGACCAGGCCTCCTGGTGGATCAGGGCCTGATCAACGAGTCTGTTACTGCTGGCCGCACGTAGGCCAACGTACGAACCACAGCCCGGCTGATCCGGCACTGACTTTAGGTATCTGTCCAGCTCCCTCTTGAAGACAACAAAGAGTCTATTTGTAATTTCCCTTGTCGCCTGGTGGGAGGCTGTTGAACAGTCTTGGGCCCCGGACACTTATTGTGTTTTCTCTTAGTGTACTGATGGCGCCCCTACTTTTTACTGGGGCTATGTTGCATCGCCTGCCAAGTCTTCTGCTTTCGTATGGAGTGATTTCTGTGTGCAGATTAGGGACTAGTCCCTCCAGGATCTTCCAAGTGTAGATTATGATGTATCTCTCTTGCCTGCGCTCCAGTGAATATAAGTCTAGTGCTTCCAGGCGTTCCCAGTAGTTAAGGTGTTTGATGGAACTTAAATGTGCAGTAAAGGTTCTTTGTTCATTCTCTAGATCTGCAATTTCACCTGCCTTGAATGGAGATGTTAATGTACAGCAATATTCCAGCCTAGAGAGAACAAGTGATTTAAAAGGATCATCATTGGCTTGGCATCTCTTGTTTTGAATGTTCTCATTATCCATCCTATCATTTTCCTCGCAGATGTGAAAGTGGCATTGTTGTGGTCCTTGAAGGTAAGATCCTCAGACATTACCACTCCCAGGTCCTTTACATTACTTTTCCGCTCTATTGTGTGATTAGAGTATATTAACAACACATTGAAGTTCGGGAGAGCGACAGCTGGAGTACTTACCTACGTGGCCTGGTTGGCAACACACTCGCCTAGCTGAGTGTACGTGGTTCGATCCCCGACACGGGTGGAAATGATGGGGTGTTTCCTTTCACCTGCTGTCCCTTTTCGCCTAGCAGTTAGTAGGTACCTGGGTGTCATTCGACTGGTGTAGGTCGCATCCTGGGGGGCAAGATTGAAGGACCCCTAGGGAAATAAGACAGTCCTCGAAGATGCACTGACTTTCATGGGCTATCCTGGGTGGCTAACCCTCCGAGTTAAAAATCCAAACCAATATTATCTTACCTATGTTAGGAACCACGTCAGGGTTGCTGTCGTCGGAAGCAGGGCGGGGATCCTGCTTCGTTCTGCTCCTATGCTTCCGGCAGTAGTTCTAAGCACCACCGCTGTCACCAGCACCGCCAGGGTCACCACCAAGCCTCCTATAGCTCCTCCCACAGAACTCCCACTCTCCTGACCGTTCGGGTCTCCTGCAGGAGATAGAAAGAAATATTTTTTTACAACGATGGTAGTGTCTGTAAGGTCAGATATATGTATATATGTCGTGCCGAATAGGTAAAACTTGCGATTTTGGCTTAAATAGAAACGCTTTTCTTGCCGAATAAGGCAAGCAAAAATTTGTGTATGTAGTAATTTCGCAAAAATCATTCTGAACCAACGAAAAAAAATATTAGTGTTTGTTTATTAAATTATTGGAAACTTATCTAAAATGCATTTGGTTGGATTAGGGTAAATTAAATTGTGCTTGTTATAATAAGGTTAGGTAAGTTTTTTAAGGTTCTTTTGGTACAAAATTATTAATTTTTACATTAACATAAATGAAAAATAAATAAATCTTTAAACATATAAGAGAAAATTTTAGAAAGGACTTAATTTTAAATGAGTTCCTGCTAATTGACCAGTTTTACCTATTCAGGACGACATATATACATATAAATATATATATATATATATATATATATATATATATATATATATATATATATATATATATATATATATATATATATAAAACATATGGGAGTATGTATGTATGTGTGTGTGTGTGTAAAGTCATTCATTAATTTAGTCAACCAATTTTAATCAAATTTTGTGGGCGTTGGCCATTAAAAAATTAAGTTACTGACAAACGTCAGTGTCATTTTACAAGGTCAAAGTTCAACAGTTTTAAAAACAAGTACGAACTCTGTCGACCGTAAGCGAAATGTTTTGTTGGGTCGCAGTTTTAGCTTAATTTGTTTAAAATTTTTGGGACAATCCAACCCTATGGAAAAAATGGACATTCCAATTGATTCTGCGTCGAACATACTAGAGCGCTCCCGCTCACGCCCACTCGTGCACGCACACCAACACACACCCAAACGCACACGCACCCTCAGTCACACACGCACCCCATCACGCATGCATTCCCAAGCGCGCGACACACACACACACACACACACGCGCGCGCGACTGACTTCAAATCTGAATTATGACGGGAACCACAAAGAGTAGAGAAAAGAACAAGGTAAGACATAACAACGTACAAGATAATCAGAGGATTTGATAAAGACAAACTTTAAAAAAGAGAGGTCGGGAGCAAGGGGAACATCTCAAAAAAAGTGAGTCAAAGGGATGTTGGGAAGAGCTTTCAGCTCATATTGAACTAAGTAAACTACTTACACAGGGACCTCAATCACAGATACGATCCTTAAGGAAGAACGACAAGGGACCCCTGCAGGTATTGAACTAAGAAACAGAGGGACCCACTAGAACAGAATCGACCACAGAAACCATAGAGGGACCCACTAGGACAGAATCGACCACAGAAACCATAGAGGGACCCACTAGGACAGAATCGACCACAGAAACCACAGAGGGACCCACTAGGACAGAATCGACCACAGAAACCACAAACAGACGAGGGCAAACAGGCGAATACACACACAACGTAATATATAGAAGAAGACAAACTCTCAGGCACCAACAAAAGATGTAAGCGCTAACATCACATGTAACCTCTCACATGAAAGCCATATAAAGCCAATAACAACTTATACAAGGTCTTCCCAAATGTCATTCAGACCAAAACGTCATCTTAAGTTTGTCTCCTGTGTGCATTGTTCCAGTCACGGTATTTTTTTTTTTTTAATTCTTCATGTTTCAGGCTACCAAGGCTGACGGACTGGTCACGTGAAAACTACTACTGTTGCAACACATGCAAAATATTCAGAGGGGAAAAAACATCACAGACAAAGAGAAATTGTTTAGCATGATAGGTAAAAGAACAAGGAAATATTCCTGTGCAACATTGTAGCAGTATCAGTGAGAGTAAAAAGAGAGAACAGACAGCTTTAAAGCGAGATATGAGTGATCACGAACACCTCAGCATTAAGAGACGATCCCAAGAGCTGAAACTCAACACACACAATTTCAAATGATTCACACACACACACACACACCACAAATCAGTGAAGAGGCGGGGCCAGGAGCTATGAATCGACCCCTGCAACCACAAATAGGTGAGTACACACACAGAAAAAAACAAATAATGGACAGCCTTTAATTATTCAAATACTATCTCAAGTCTTTAATTTTTTCTTCATTTTCAGTTATAATGAAACACGATCTTAACGTTCAGTTTGTTTACTTTTATTGTAAAGTGAAAGTTAGAATTCAAGTATTCTAATGTTAACTAATTTCTAAAATGCTGCCTAACTCCTCGACTTACCTTTACCGTAACTTTTCTTCGATAACTGATTGAATAAAGAATTTAGAGAAAAAGAGGAGAAACTTTTTAATTACCGAATAAAAACACAATAAAAGTTATATTGACGTTGTATTTTTTGTTTAATTTCAGTGTAAATAAAAATGCTGAAAGAATCATGAATGTGAGTATGCCGCTGTTAATGAGCACTGAACATGCAAATAAAATTAAATACAATATCATTCCCTAATGCAATGTCAGATCCAGAGAACCGTGAATGAAAATCATGTTTATTAGGCAAGGAATTAGCTAGCGTGAAATTCTCATAGATTAATGCCAGAGCGCACTGACTGCTCCTGCCAGACCTCTCGTTCTATTGTATTTCATAAAACGACAAACTCGTAAGGAGTGGAGGCTCGACCCTGCGTCCGCAAGTCACGGTCTCTGACTTAACATTTTGTAGTTCAGTCATTACGTGTCCTCTGACACAATAGTTGAAAAAAAAAAAAAGAATTCACTGAGAATAGTTACCAAGGATGACATAAGGACAAGTATTTTAGTTTATTTCTAGTGGTGGCTTTTATAAGTCCTTCCCCAGGATGCGATATACAAAAATTTACCAACTGGTAGTAAATAGGAATATTTACTACCATGCAAACAGGGGTAGCAGGTGTTATAAAATTTGCCCACCTGTCTCGTCTCGCCCAGAATTCAACATAAGTTCTGTTGTCGTCGGCAGAACGCTGTAGCACTGAGCTGTGAGAGAGACTTGAAAACTATTTCTTAACCACAACGTTTCCAGAACGTTTATTTTCTGTGTAGAGAAGGGTGCTATGTTTTACTCAAGTCTTTTTCAAAAAGAATATACATACACCAAAATACATTATTAGATCATAAAATAACAGTGATATTTGTTGATTTTTTCACGAGAGTTCGGAAAGATCTCACCTGCTGTGAGTGCCTCTGAGACCAGGCTGAGTGCATCATCACCTGGGGTCCACACACAACACCTGCTGTGAGTGCCGCATACAAAACGCATCAGCTGAGGTCAACACACTCACAACACACATCAGCTGAGGTCAACACACTCACAACACACATCAGCTGGGGTCAACACACTCACAACACACATCAGCTGGGGTCAACACACTCACAACACGCATCAGCTGGGGTCAACACACTCACAACACGCATCAGCTGGGGTCAACACACTCACAACACGCATCGGCTTGGGTCAACACACTCACAACACTCATCAGCTGGGGTCAACACACTCACAAAACGCATCGGCTTGGGTCAACACACTCACAACACGCATCAGCTGGGGTCAACACACAACACGCATCAGCTGGGGTCAACACACAACACGCATCAGCTGGGGTCAACACACTCACAACACGCATCAGCTGGGGTCAACACACTCACAACACGCATCAGCTGGGGTCAACACACTCACAACACGCATCGGCTTGGGTCAACACACTCACAACACTCATCAGCTGGGGTCAACACACTCACAAAACGCATCGGCTTGGGTCAACACACTCACAACACGCATCAGCTGGGGTCAACACACAACACGCATCAGCTGGGGTCAACACACAACACGCATCAGCTGGGGTCAACACTCACAAAACGCATCGGCTGGGGTCAACGCACTCACAACACGCATCAGCTGGGGTCAACACACTCACAACACGCATCAGCTGGGGTCAACACACTCACAACACGCATCAGCTGGGGTCAACACACAACACGCATCAGCTGGGGTCAACGCACTCACAACACGCATCAGCTGGGGTCAACGCACTCACAACACGATTCAGCTGGGGTCAACACACTCACAACACGCATCAGCTGGGGTCAACACACAACACGCATCGGCTGGGGTCAACACACTCACAACACACATCAGCTGGGGTCAACACACTCACAATACCGACTGTGACTGACTGCATAAAACACACTAGCTGGAAACCACATAAAATTTATATTTGAAAGTTGAGAGGAAATAAAGATGAAGAAACCTTCAATTTAATGACGAATAATAAGCTTATTTTCCTCTTATTATTATTATTATTATTTTTATTATTATTATTATTATTATTTATTTTTATTTTATTAACACATCGGCCGATTCCCACCAAGGCAGGGTGGCCCGAAAAAGAAAAACTTTCATCATCATTCACTCCATCACTGTCTTGCCAGAAGGGTGCTTTACACTACAGTTATAAAACTGCAACATTAACACCCCTCCTTCAGAGTGCCGGCACTGTACTTCCCATCTCCAGAACTCAAGTCCGGCCTGCCGGTTTCCCTGAATCCCTTCATAAATGTTACTTTGCTCACACTCCAACAGCACGTCAAGTATTAAAAACCATATGCCTCCATTCACTCCTATCAAATACGCTCACACATGCTTGCTGGAAGTCCAAGCCCCTCGCACACAAAACTTCCTTTACTCCCTCCCTCCAACCTTTCCTAGGCCGACCCCTACCCCGCCTTCCCTCCACTACAGATTAATACACTCCGAAGTCACTCTGTCTCGTTCCATTCTCTCTACATGTCCAAACCATCTCAACAACCCCTCCTCAGCTCTCTGGACAATCGTTTTGGTAATCCCGCACCTCCTCCTAATTTCCAAACTCCGAATTCTCTGCATTATATTCACACCACACATTGACCTCAGACATGACATCTCCACTGCCTCCAGCCTTCTCCTCGTTGCAACATTATTATTATTATTATTATTATTATTATTATTTTATTATTATTATTGTTATTATTATTATTATTATTTCATGGGGAAGCGCTAAACCCATAAGAGTCACCCAGCGCCTGGGAAATGGGAGGTAAGGTTTTATCCAGGGATGGGGAGGGGTAGCTGGTGAAGGGCTCTTGGATCAAGAGCCCTTCACCAGCATCAAGGCTGGGCGCCTTATCTCAAGATTCTTTTAGTTGTAAACTGAATTTTCTCTGAACGACTTTTCCTCTCCTTGGAGATAGTTTTTCTCACGTTTTAATTAAGACTGATACCCCTTTCTAAAAGTTTAGTGGGCTCAGGTGTGTACAGTTAGGTAGCACTCTGTCTCGCGATTAACAGACGGAGGTTCAAGCCTCCACCACTATTTTGCGCTAAATGACCCACACATTTTTAGTGTTTTAGTGTTATTTGCGAATTGACTTTTGTAAGAGGTGGGTACTGTATGCCTGATGGGAATTCCCAAAACTAATGCACTTTTGTTAAAATGTTTTTTTGTCTATTAAAAATGTTCTGATTTTCTCCTTTCTCGTGTGACTTTTAGGTAAAACTGTCACTGAATCAAGATAACAATTCAAACATCAAGATAACAATTCAAACATCAAGAAAACATATTTTCTAAACAAGTTTTCGATAATCTGTTCTTCCGTAAAATAATTTTGGAGGGAATGTTTTTTTTTTGTGACGACGCCTTTTTCCCAACAATCTTAGATACTCCTACAATGTGCGGTTCTAAATGTTAAAATAAACAAACAAAAGGCTCAAAAATCATAAGTAATGAAACAACTGACCTAAACACCTGGCCTAAACAAACCCTCAGACAACCAGTGTAGGCAAACAAGGGAATACTTAAAATGATAGTTTCACCCTCGGACGCATGCAAAGTATTCGTGCTTTTAATGTTTACAAATATCAGATGTAGCTCGTAAAGGCAGGCGACCATGAAATAATAACTGTGTTGGTGGGTCTGGTGGTAGTTGTGACGTGCATTGTGTCGTGTTGGTGGGTAGTAACGTACCTTGTGCTCTCCTGGTGGCTCTGATAGTGACGTACGTTGTGTCGTCCTGGTGGCTCTGGTAGTGACGTACCTTGTGTCGTCCTGGAAGGTCTAGTAGTGACGTACCTTGTGTCGTCTGGAAGGTCTGGTAGTGACACCTTGTGTCGCTGGTAAGGTCTAGTAGTGACGTACCTTGTGTCGTCCTGGAGGTCTGGTAGTACGTACCTTGTGTCGTCCTGTAGTTGGTAACGTCCTGGTGTCGTCCTGGTAGGTCTGGAGTGGTAGGCAGACTACCTGGGCTGGAGGTGAGGACCGTGGTTACTACCTTGATCTGGTAGGCTGGTACCAGCGTCCAGACCACTCACCATTGGAGTTGGGACGATGAGAGGACGTTGACGAAGACGTTCGATCTGTACACCGGTGGAGGCTAATGAAGGTGGACATAGACTGACGTTGGGAAGAAGGTGTTAGTACACCTGGTGGAGGTATAGAAGGTGTTAGTACACGTGGTGGAGGTATAGAGAGGGTGTTAGTTCACCTGGTGGAAATTTAGAGGGTGTTAGAACACCTGCTGTAGATATAGTGTTAAACGCCTGGTGAAGGTAGAGAGGGAGTTACAACACCTGGTTAAGGTAAAGAGGATTTGGAACACCTTCCAGGACGAGGAGTTGATACACTTGGCTACGGTATAATAGGTGTAGCACACCTGACGACGGTATAGTAGGTATAGTACACTAGGTGAAAGTAAATATCCGTTCTGTATTAGGAAACCGAAACTATTTAGGGATCTTATTCAGTCTCTTAAGAAACTAAATCTAATTTGACACAATCAGACATGAAGAGGTGTTCGAAATGCAAGTTATTTGATAACACGAAATAGAAGCATGTAATTTCGAGGCAGGAGCTGCAACACAAACCTAGGTAAAACTGCTCTCCCCAAGAGATCATAAAATACTAGCACAGACTCTTTCGGTGCAAAAATATTTCGGTTCTTGAAGGAACAGTTGTATACGTACTTTTTTAATATCGGATTCATCAAATCACATTACAGAGGCCTTGCCTATCGTATTAATAGATAGGATTCACAAAGGCAAGGTAATTCTCGGTCCTTCACACTGGCCACTCTGGCAGCATCATAGCAGAGCCTTAATTCAGGTTCTCTAGAAAGACATACTCAATATAAACTAAGATTTTTTTGTTTTCGTTCTTTTTTTTCCATTTATTCCTATATATAGTCAGTGAGCTTCTATCACTATTTTTCTCTGTTTCTGTTTATGCAGCTTGTCTCTGTCTCCTCCTATGTCTCTCTTTAGATAGCTGATAGTCTTGATATAGATGAAAAACAGCTGTACACATTGCGAGGGATTCTGGTTCCTATCCTTATATGTAATTTATCATTTCAGGTAGTCTTTCAAGGCACACTATAAGAAACAACACAAGGCAGTCAAGAACTGAGAGGTGGAACCTGGGTGCTGTTTGTATCAGAGAGTTAGTCGAGGACTTGACAATATGATGGCTGAGAATCGGCCTCGGGCGGCTTAGGAGATCCCCGCTAATGGACTCCTGGCTGGCCAGAGTCACTAAAGCCGCAACGCTCTACTGTTGAGTGAGCCGTATCACATGTCGGCTTCATCCACAGCGACGCACACAAAACACGCAAAAACCAGTAATACTCGCAACACCCACAGCTCTACCAGCAACACACAGACACACCAATAGCACACACAACTACAAAACACGCAACACCATCTGTATCACCGACAGCAAATGATGTTTTTTCTGTTTATATACTTTTAGAGAAAACAATATTTAATTGCATCACTTTTACGTGACATTATTTCATTCTATAACTAAGTACCTTTTTTATTAGCCCATCGGCCGTTTCCCACCAAGGCATGGGGACCCTGAAAAAGAAGAAACACTCTCACCATCATTCACTCCATCACTGTCTTGCCAGAGGCGCATCTTCACTACAGTTGAAAAGCTGCAACATATCAACAAACCTCCTTCGGAGCGCAAATATCTCCGCATACATAGTGCATGTTGAAAGGTTTTCTTAATTCCTTTTTTAGGGATTAAAGTATCCTTGGCTAGTGTTGTACAGGTGACACACGGTCTTCATAACCATCGTGTAGTCTATAGCCTTCAAACCCAATGAATCAACCAACGCTTCATCTTACATAAGAATTTATGTACTAACAAAGTTTAAAAAGTATTTTTTCTTGCAACTTTTTTCCAGTTATCTTAATGAGGAATATGACTAAGATAAAAATATCAAGTAATATACCTGTGCAACAATAAGTAAAATGAGTTCATCCAAGCTCTCAAGAGCTGCAGAAAGACGCACTTCAGCTCTCTTGAGCTTTACGTCGACTCACAACAGCATTGTCGACTCTGCGACTCAGTTCAGCTCTGTAGTCCTTCAGGAGGATTTACCTCATCTCTGTAGTTCTGCAAAGTGACTTACCTCAGCTCTATAGTTCTGCAGAACGACTTACCTCAGCTCTGTAGAGGGTGGTGCCGGCGGAGGCGACATCTGGCCTCTGGCAGGTGAGGCTGAGGGAGGAGGCGGTGATGTTGGCGAGACGACAAGACGACAGCGGCAGCGGCATCTCTGTGGGACAATACCAGCACCTTTGTCAGCATTACATGACATACACGCACCACACACACACACACACACACACACACACACACACACACACACTATGTACATGCCAGATATGTCACCTCTGTTTTTATTTCTATTTTTTTGCTTATTTTTAGTTAAATAACGTTCCCGTAGGTTCTAGTAGTTTTACTTTCCCTAAAATGCAAAAAGAAATGTAACTTCAGGGAAAATTCAGAAATTGGCACGAGGTATTGCTTAACAAACAAGTACGTTCAAACATCGCATGACCGTAGCACCTCTTCTTGCAAAAGAATAAGCCCTGAATGACTCCCATGGAATTAGCGCTAAGCATGAATAACAGAAAAATCTTAATTCAAAAATATTCCTTTTAGCTTTGGTTGCAAAGCTATTATAAAAACTTGTATTTGTGTGACTATCTTTACTGTTAAGTGTTACGGACTGGTACTAAAAACTGAGTGTTTCTTCAACACCTGGTAACACAAGTGTCGTATGAATGATAATCATGATCAGTGTGCACTTGACACAAAGTATCATACGATTTTTAAACGTATTTATTTTGAGAGAAAGTATGTTGATCATTCAGAGCAATGAGTGGTTAAAGGCTCGAACCTCCGTCCGCCAATCGCGAGACAGACACGCTAACTCGATACCTGTCGAATAATTTAAGGAATGAGGTTCATAGCAACAAAGATTTACTCACTGGCGACCTTGACGGAGAAGCTACAAGGTTGAGTCTGTTTGCCCATCTCATTGACGGCCCAGCAGGAAAGAGCTCGGTCCTCTGGACTTACAACTGGTTGCACGGTTAGCTGGGAAAAAGCCCTATCCGGTGTCTCGGTCACTGGCTCCGTGACGATGACTTCATTGCTGTTGTTCCACTGCCACTGTATGGTGTTGACGGCTGGGTAGGAAGAGACTGTGCAGGTGATGTTGATGGGCTTGTCATAGATGAAGTAAGTGGTGGGAGACGTGAGGCACTCAGGCGTGTCTGTAAGGGCAACATGTGGGAATGTTAGTTCCTCTGGGGGATATCGCTTTCAGGAAGGTTTCCCCTACAGAGCTTTGTGAAAACAGGCCCCTTCCCCTTCCCCACACAGTGAACACCCGGCTATGCAAATAAATACAAAAAGGCAGTCACACGAAGGTGCCGTACGCATTTCTGTACAAACGTACGCACACAAAATACACAGGTATCTGCTAATATCCACCTACACACACACACAAAACAGGATAACTACAAAGATTCCTTCAGTGTTAGGGCGAGTCTTGTAGATAATTGCGACGTGGTTTGATGGGTGTCTGTAAATTCCCTCGATAACTGAGTGATCGACCCTGGGCTCTCCCAAGGGCACTCAGGCTGAAGAAGGAAGCATCGAGTTAATTAAAACATTCTCTGAATCCCTCCCAACGCGCCCGTATCGAGCCTCGCCTGCTCTAGTTAGAACATCAGCTGTCTGGTAATTGGTATGCCAGCTGACCCTTGTTGTGCAGGATACTCGCTGAGGGATGGTCGTGGTATTTTGGTTGTTAGGGGATATAGGATCTCTCTTGACGCGGGTGTCAGCCACATGACGACCCACTCAGCAGATCTTCTAGCATCCGAGAAAGACCTTCTGGTTTACCTGTCCACTAAGTAAAAAAAATCACATCTTCAGATGTGATGGTTGGTTTTACAACTCATAAAAAATAAAGGTATACTATGTATACCTTTATTGGATTGTCTGGTTGTTGGTATATATGGGTATAAATTGGCTTTAGGGGTACAATTTTTCCACCTATTTACGTTTTTACAGATGATAACGATCTAAAAATGAGCGAAACGTCCATATAAAAAGTTGTTCTACAGAGTATGTTTTCTTCACAGACGGTATAACTATCGTACTTTTTAAGATACAGTCTGAGATCTTGGTTTATAAAGCAGACATCATTTTGACAGACAGTTCAAGTCAAAATTCATTGCTGCAATAATTCAACAAAAATCAGTCTTAATCTCAAGAAATTGATATATTTCACTAAAGTTAAAAAAAAATACTAATTAAATTTAGGCTGACTTAGGGTTGGAAAAAAATAATCTTAATTTATATGACACCAATTTTAGCAATGTTAGATAACATTACTAAGTTTTATAGCACAATTGAAAATTTGTATACTGTGTGTGTAAACATCAGTCAGTGATTATGGGAAAGCTTCAGAAAAGAGCTAATAGAGTGTAGAGGATCGCATTCCGGAGTAAATATACGAATGATAATGAAAGTGAGACCCTAGGAGCGTTGTTCGGCTTGTGTAACTACGACTAGGTAAACACATGAGGATATTACTCCCCAGTGACAATATACGCCAGAAGCAGTGAGCAGACATAGCATATAGTTAAGTTCTGAACCGGTAAGTGAGCGGCCGCTGCTACCATGATTCTCCGTAGAGCCATTGGTTACCAGAGCCCTCTGTCTTGTAGGGCCGGAACTCACTAAACAAGCAACAACACACCTGACACAACTGCACAGCTACCATACTATACACCTGCCATACTACACACCAACCACACTACACACCAACCACACTACACACCAACCACACTACACACCAACCACACTACACACTAACCACACTACACGCCTGCCATTCTACACGCTTACCACACTACACACCTACCACACTACACGCCTACCCCACTACATACCCAACTATGATACACACCTGATACGTGACACACTACACACCTGACACACTTACACTTGATCCTGAGGGTGACAGGGCTGCTGGTTGCGGTGGTGATGGTGTTGGTGGCGGCACAAGTATACTGTCCTGCCTGACGCCGCCCTACTTTCTGTAGCACCAGAGAATCCCCCGCCAGGATCACCCCCAGGGTCACGTTCTGAACCTGGGCCGTCCCCTGTGGCAGTGTGGGAGAGATATAAGTAAAATAGAAGTGTTGGAGTTTAGGGAAATATGTGGATACTGATGCAGTGTGGAAGAGCAAGAGTGAGTGAAGAGTTTTGTGGAAGTGGAAGGAGAGAGGAGCGAAAAATATGGAATTTCCTAAAAATGCTTAAAAACCTGAAAAATCGTGATCATATTAGAATTTTTGTTTTTCGATTTCACATAAATTATTTAGATTTTCCAAAAAATTTCCAGAGTAGTTTGGTAAAGCTAGAGGTGAGTTTTTGGGATCGTGTGGGAGAGAGAGAGAGTGAGAGAGAGAGAGCAGGTGTGGGATAGATAACATAACATAAGAAAGGAGGAACACTGAAGCAGGCCTACTGGCCCATACTGAAGTCTTACTCAAGACCCAAACTCGAACATGAAGCAGTATGCCCATACCCATTTTCAATGCACCCAAGAATGCTAATATAACCCATTGATAATGGAAAGTCTTGATAGCAGCTTGAGAATGGAAAAGTCTTGAGCAGGTTGAAGATGGTGTCTGAAGTGTTTGTGTAGTGTGTTGTGTGTGTGTGTGTGTGTGTGTGTGTGTGTGTGTGTGTGTGTGTGTGTGTGTGTGTTTGCAGGGAGAGAAATAGCAGATATAATAATTAATAAAAAACAGTATATGCTATTTGTGACTTTTCGTAATTTTTATATTTTAGGCTGAATATTTTTTAAAGAAAAGCATCAATGATTAATTTGTTAAAACTTTAGTTGAATACACAAACATACAAAGAAATATGTAATTACCTGTTTTCTGTTATTTATCGTACTGTGGTAATTTTGCCTATAAATTTCAATTAAACAGAAGCGTTTATATTTTTCTTATTTTTTTTTCAAGGGGGTTATTCTGCATTAGAATAATTACATGTTCGTTGTGATTATTCTTGTAAGAAGTGTTTCTTCAAACAAAAATACGTGAAAATTTTACGAGGAATGATGTCTAGAAAAATATTTATAGCATACTGTACTAGTCTGCGTGAATTCGACATTTGTATTAAAAACCGATGATTTAATATTAGGAAAAAACTAATCTCTGTGATATTTTCGTGGACTTGTGTAAATTTTAATTGTAATCCCATTATCGTAAGATATTTAATGTTTAGAAAAAAGATAAACATCTGTAATTATACGTCGCAGCCATGAACCTCCGCCACACTCGGCAAAACTTTATGATGCTACGTTTCACGCACGGGTGAAACGTTGTAATAATAGACAATATTTCTTCAATATTTCAGTTTATATCAATGTACTTACCTTGCTTTATTGCTGAATACATTGAATATTCTGGCTTTTGCTTGTTCTGTGGAGAAGATCCTGGCCAGGACCCGACCTGGCCAGGACCCGACCTGGCCAGGACCCGACCTGGCCAGGACCCGACCTGGAGAACCTACCTATAACATTGTTTTCCCTGAAGAGATAAGTTAAACTAAATATCCCTGGGTTGTATATTTTACATATTTTCTTAGGAATTTATTCATCAGTAAGAGAATCACAGATGTTAATTTTACGCATACATGCTTAAATGCACACATGAATACTTGCATGCATACATGTGTATATGCATTTATATATATGCCCTTATATGCTTGGATTCATACATATATAAATACGCACATGCATAATTACATTCATACATGCATTTATATATGAATATGCATGTGCACACTATCTTTTGCTGATCAAGACTATCACTCTGATTCTAACATTTTTATTTAGGTAGCAAAACGGGCAGCAGTGTACAACCACAAACTATGGTTGACTAAGCAGCGAAGTTAAGCCTTTGATGATAGCAAAGATAAGACCACGATGCAGAGCAAGCTTTTAATGGTTCAACCTTCTGCCTGTGTAGAGCTTTTATCAAATTATGACGTTTTTCCAATGAAAGCTTGTTATGAAGTGTGTTGTTTCTTCGTTGTTATCAGTAGTATGCTTATATCCACCCTTTGTTTGTGTTCCTGGAAATGAAGAGGCGGATGACGAGGCAAAGGCTGCTGTAGCAGGCCCGCTCTATAGTAAACAATTGCCTTACAGTGGCTTCGTGGGCCATATTTACAGATATGTTTTTGAGAAGTGGCGGGCCCGGTGGGGCCCTCTAGACTAATAACAAGTTACACACAGTCAGCTGAACATAGGTGTTCGGCTCTCATCTTTCAACCGGAATGATCTCTTTGAGACGGATCTCTGTCGACTGGGGATCGAACACACGCACACATCTCGCCTCTAGGCACCTGTTTGGGCAACTCCTGCTAACCTCTGTGTAGCTTATGATGTGCCGTTGACTGTGGAACACATCTTAACAGTTTACCCATGGCTTAAGCCTTTACCGAAGCGCCAGTAAGAATCTTGGGGAACTTTTGGGAGAGTGACATTAAGAATTTAATGAGGCTTTAGGCTGATGCTGGTTAATATAACTTGGCTTTTATTTTTGTTGAGCATTTTGTTTCATGTTCGTAGCTTTCATGATTTTTAAATTTTATTTTTGTTGGCACTGTTGTGTGTGAGTTGTTGGTCGTTACTGTTTTATTGGTACAAGCGCTGAGTGTCCTACACGGTCGAAGTGCTCTATAAATATCACCACAACTACTACTACTGTTACTACTACTATTACTGCTACTACTACTATTACTGCTACTACTACTATTACTACTGCTACTACTACTATTACTACTGCTACTACTACTGTTGCTACTACTGTTGTTGCTACTACTACTACTATTTGTATTCACCTATTTGTGGTTGCAGGGATCGAGTCATATCTCCTGGTCCTCTCTCTCCCTTCTCCATGAACTTTATCATACCTCGTCTTAAAACTATGTATAGTTCCTGCCTCCACTACGTCGCTTTTCAGTCTATTCCACTTCCTGATAACTCTGTGACTAAAGAAATACTTCCTAACATACCTTTGACTCATCTGAGTCTTCAATTTTCAATTGTGATCCCTTGTTGCTGTGTCCCATCTCTGGAACATTCTGTCTCTGTCCACCTTGTCAATTCCTCGCAGTATTTTGTATGTTATCATGTCTTCCCTGACCCTCCTATCCTCCAGTGTCGTCAGGCCTATTTATCTTAACCTTTCTTCATAGGATATTCCCCTTAACTCTGGAACTAGTCTTGTTGCAAATCTTTGCACTTTCTCTAATTTCTTGACGTGCTTGACCAGGTGTAGGTTTCAAACTGGTGCTCACCCCAAGATCCTTTTCCTTGAGTGAGGTTTGCAGTCTTTGGCCACCTAGCCCATACTCTGTCTACTACTACTAGTAGTATTATTGCTGCTATTACTACTACTACTACTAAAACAACTACTACTGCTGCTGCTGCTACTACTACTACTGCTACGGTTCCTGTAGAAATTTTTATGACATTTTAGGTGAGGCCTTTATTAAAGTTAATCTGATGGCATTTTTAATAAGTAATACTCTATTCAACCTGCTATATTTCTCTCTATTCCACGGTCAGGTAGTGTTATAGTACTTGTATTGTGGGTTGTGTGGGGGAGTGTGTACTTGCATAATTTTAGTTGCAACAATAGCGTCTCAGCACCTGGTCTTGATACTAAACTTGCCGCTTGCCAGGTTTATTCACTACCTAAAATTGACATATACTTGGGTATCTTATTGAGGAAACGTTTCGTCACACAGTGGTTCATCAGTCCAATACAAGTGAAAGTTTAGAGAGGAGTTGAGGACTCCTGACCTACGATATGCTTCAGTCATCACTTGTAGAAAGTACAGCATATGTCTAGGGTGAGGCTTATATTACGGACATATGCTGTACTTTTCAATTGAGGGTGAACATCGACTCAACCGCTATACTCCTCCTCCTCTCCTACACCTTTCTCTTTGTCTTGGTCTGATGAAGCACTGTGTGGCGAACGTTTTCAATAAAGATCCCAAGCATGTGTCTAATTATAACTTGCGTTCTCTGACCATTTCATCTCCACCCTACCCTCACGGGCCTATTGCACTTATTCTTAAAACTATGTATTAAGCTCCCTTTCACCACCACCACCAAAGCTACTACTACTACCACCACCACCACCACCACCACTACCATTACTACCACCAAAGCCACCATCACCACCACCAAAGTAACAACCACTACTACTACTACCATAACTACTACTACCCTTTCCTACTACGACTACTACTACTACCATGACTACTACTACTACAATTACCATTTCTACTACTATTACTGCTACTACCATGACGACTATTACTACTACCATAACTACTACTACTATACTACTACTACCAGGTCATTCTACTTTTTGTCCACCAAGTTGATGAAAAAATGCATCGTGACATTTCTGTACCCTCGTGTACACTTGAACAATATGTCCCTGTCCACCATATCCGAGTATTTTGTATGTGGTTATCATGTTTCCCTGCTTTTCTATCATCTATTGTCGGCAGGTTCGGTTTCTTTAATCTTTCCTCATAGCTCCTTCCTAGTCTTGCTGCAAATATCTGGACTCTATCCAGTTTTCATAGAGTATTTTTCTTCAGGTGGGAGTTCCATTCTGGTAATGCATAGGTCGTATAGGCTCGTGAATAACTTTTTGCTGAGATTTCTAAAAATGATTAACCTTAGATTTGCCAAAGAAGCATTTGCTACAGACTCGCGAAATCGTAACACGACTGAAAACGAACCACGGCACGGGTGGGGTTTGCACCCATGGCGAGTGGGTCATAAAACAACAGGCCAGTGCGTAAGCCACTCGGCCAGCTGTAGTTTTACGACTCACGCGCCATGGGTTCTAAACCCACCCGTACCCTGGTTTATTTGCTATAGAGTTTTTTGATGTGCGCCTCCGGTGATAGTTCAAGCACCATGGTCATTTCCAGGTCTTTGTCTTTGAGTAATGGTTTTTCCTCTCTGACCTCTTGATCTAAACTAGGATAGTTTTTCCGCTTAATCTCAATGAACTATTATGGTCTACAGAACCGATAAGTATAACACCTGAGTATCTTTTCTCCTGGAGACTTTTCTCCAGCCAATATGGAGAGGTTCAGTGCATCAGTCTTGATGAATCGCCTCGAACTACTTCTTAATGTCTTCCACCGTCTCCATATGGGACTGATGAAGGCACTGGTTGACGAAACGTCCCCACAATAAAGATACTCAACATCTGCACACTAGTCTAATTCATCGTCAGGTTACACTGCCTTTGAGGTACGACCCTCACTCAGGACTTTGATCACTTCTTATTCTGTTGTGTGTATGGTGACCAGTACCCACTGGTGAATTGCTTTTCTTTGACTCTCAGAGAGAAAGTACCTCTTTAAATTGTTTGTTCAGCTACTCAGATTTCCTCGTTAATTCTAGTAAATTCTCGTCATTTTTCAGTGTTTTTTTTTCCGGGTCTTTTGATGTTGTCACTCATATTGTCGACTCGGATTTAGCATTTGTTGCTGTCACTCTTAATTTGTCGTTCCGGCTGTGTGTGTATGTGTGTGTTCTCACCTATTTGTACTAACCAATTTGTGGTTGCAGAGGATGAGTCATAGCTCCTGGCCCCGCTTCTTTGCTTATAATTGCTAGGTCCACTCGCCCTGTATGTGTGTTTGTGTTGGTGATGATTGAATGTTACTTTTTTATGGTACAGGCGAGTAAATAACCTTTCAGATCCAGCGCACAACAAATAAAATACGCAAACTCATCCACTCGCCCAGTTACAACCCAAAACCACCCAACCTCCAATTCACCCACCTATTCTCCAACCCACCAATCCAACCACCCATCATCAGCCAATCCACTTGCCCAAGACTCCTCCAGTTGCTCAGCCACACAGTAGCCAACATACCTATCACGCATTTATCCAAGCCTCAACACCCAACTACTCTGACACCCAAAAAACGCAGCCGCCCATCTACCCCACACACTCCCACTTATCAATTCAACCACACACACACACACACACACACACACACACACGCTCGTCTATCCACTCACCCCACAGCCGTGGATCGATCTTCACCGGGAATGAGCCTGGCTGCCACTTTGTCTCGCTAATTGATGGCATCGCTAAACATTCCATTCTCGTGCTTCATATTAATTACTGAACCCTCGCAAAAAAATATGAGCAGCGACAGCAAATATTGTTTTTATTTTAGCTTGGGCTCTTCTCCTGGCAAGCAGCGGAGACATGTAAAAGGTCTGAAGCTAATTCCAGTCTTGAATCTTTGTGTAACCTATCATTTTTATGTTGCAAGAAATACCCTTCAAAGTAATCTGCAGTTTGATAAGATAGTCTAAGCCTAACCTTTGATGAAACACTTGTGTGTGTGTGTGTAAGAGAGTGAGTGAGAGAGAGAGAGAGAGAGAGAGAGAGAGAGAGAGAGAGAGAGAGAGAGAGAGAGAGAGAGAGAGAGACATACTAAATCATAATCCAGTAATTTCTAAACGAAGGAAATGCTTGCACGATCGTAGACACACACACACACACACACACACACACACACACACACACACACACATACACACACACACACACACACACACACACACGCGCACACGCACACGCACACGCAGATTCAATATTAACAAAAGGGCATCAGATCGTGGGGAAATAAAGAGGAAAATGAGGAGGATTAGGAGATGCAGTGCTAATCAGAAACCAGTCAAATTTGTTAGGAGAAGACATGTGCAGTTAATGAGGCATTTTTTTCTGTATAATCCTACGGGTTTAGCGCTCCCCATTATTATAATAAAATGAGGCATTTTAATGCTGCGACGTTAAGCTTCCCAGGAGTTTATGGAGCCAATACTGGCAATACAGAGACACAAAGAGTATATGTAGTATGCCAACTGGCCCATGCTAGTAGTAGTAGTATATGTAGTATGCCAACTGGCCCATGCTAGTAGTAGTAGTATATGTAGTATGCCAACTGGCCCATGCTAGTAGTAGTAGAGTTGACAACTTGTTATGTGTTTGTTTCGTTTATTGTTTAAGGAGAACTCTTGCTTATATTCTGTCTTTATACTGTTTAATATTGTCTGAAATAGTGATTAATTATGATCCAAGGCATTTTCATTTGAGAGAATTTGGTTCTTTAATAGATAGGTGGACGTCACTGAATCTCATCAAATGGTTGGAGGATTTCCGGCGTTGTTCAAGGGGCCTCTTCTGCATGCATTGTTGTGTTCAGAAGTGTTTCTAGGCTTCGTACTATTTCACCGATGTATACATTGTCACAGCCTCCACAAGGGATTATGTAAATCATCCCTGCAGTGACTGGCTCAAGGTTGTCTGCTTTGGCCTTGGTGAGATCTTTGATAGATTTGTTGGCTGCGATTCTAGTGTGTGCTTTTGCAAGTACCTTGGAGACGTTCAATGTAACTTAGCTGTTGGGAAGGATTATAATGTTGTTTAAAGCGGTGTTAGCGCGTCGATAACTAATGTGAAGGGCTCGTTTTTTGCCGCTGTCTTTGGTGAAAAGGGAAGGAAAATGTAGGTCAGTGAAGGCTTGATATATATACATGGATGCACACTCCTCGTTACGAAACTCGAGACAGCAAATTCAGCATTCTCTTAGGGAAGAGATGATAATGATGCCTCTCCTTCTCTTTGTATCTTGAAGAGAATAGAATCATCTAAGGTCGTTTACTTTGTAGGCTTCCTTTAGACTTTAACTTTTAGCCTGTAACCTACTATGTGAATGAGGACGTCGAGGAATGATAGCCTGTTATTGGACTCTTCTTCAGGTCACAGGGATGTTAGGAAATATTTCCTTAGCCTCAGGGTAATCAAGAGGTGGCAAGACCTGAACAAAGAGATAGCAGACTAAGACTTCATACATAATTTTAAGAATAGGTATAACATGAGACCATGACCCACAAGCTAGGAAGGAGTAAACCTGGCAAGTGCCAAGCTATGAGGTAGGGTCAGGAGCTGAGACTCGGTCACTGCAAACACAAACAAGTACCATTATCTCGGATACTGGGATAAAAGGAGCAGAACTGTGTGACCACTTTAGCAAGGATACACAAGTATTTGACAGAAACAGAGCAACTGGAAAATTGTAAATATAATACTAGCATACATGATAATATAACAGGAATTGCGAAAATACACCAATCTCGCTGATTAGCACACCGACTAGAGTGCTAGGGAAAAAATAATTTAAAATATAATAGCTGAACACTTTGAAATAAATGGATATATCAGAGACAACGAACATGGGAACAGAGAATGATAATCCTGTTTCATGAATCTCCTTGATTTGTAAGACAGCGACATAAATAAAACAGCAGAGGGAAGGTTAGGTAGTACATGTATTTATTACTCGCTTCCTGGACAAGCAGTCATTTGTCATAGAATCTGAAATAGTAACCTTAATAGTCAGCAAGGTTTAGAGAGAGATACTCAAGAGAATACAGGAATACTTGCTGAACAAAAGGTCAGAGGGTAATAATAAGAAGAAGGTGGCAGAACGGGCACGGGTGGTGAGTGTATCCCCTAAGAATCAGTGCTTGGATCCATTCTGTTTGGGCTATACATAAGTGACTTGCTGGATAAAATTGGATCCTCTGTATCACTGTGTGTGGATACCTAAGGAAGAGACTCAAAGGAGACTTGAACACACTGCAGATACGATCAAGGAGGTGGGTACATTAATTTCATTATGAACGGAGGAAAGTAATGAAAATTTGAGAGAAAGTGAGGAGCCCGAACACTGAATATAAGGTTGGAGGAGAGTTACTGTACATAACGTATAAGGAGAAATACCTGGGAGATAGCAGTACTAACTAACCTAAGAACTGCTTTAAGAAACCTTGAGAAAGATTCCTCCACTGCATTATACAAAACGTACAATAAACCCAACAGGTTTCCAACGAGACAGGTGAGAGGAAAGATTTTCACAGGTCAAACAAGTGGGCGAAACATTTCCTTAATAAATTTACCTAATGTTGCACAGAGGAGAGTCGGACTAGGGGAAAACGTGATCAGAAGATTAAGTGAATAGGAACAGGCCGATTGAGGTATATGGAGTGGAACTCAGGTGAGAGAGATGACAGTAAAGACAGCCCATTATCCATTTGGATGTAAGGTACTGCTTTTTAAGTCTTGGGAAATGGTGAGTAAATAAAACCCACTAGATGAGGCAGTGGTGGTAAACAGTACCATGTACAGTGTCATAGTGAGATATGATCATGCTCCGGAAGTCTGAAATCAGTAAATCGGTCGATAAATGTTGAGAGGATGTGAACCGACCCCAAGCAAGTGCAATTAGGCATAACTAGGTAAGTATACGAAATATTTTGATACGAATAGTGATTTAGAGAGTGTAAATTTGTTCTCCCCGCTCAAAATCAATTGTACCAGTGCTTTAACGAGAACAAGAACGATAGAACTATTTTTAATTTCACACTGTATATTTGTAAAACTTTTTAATATATTTTAAATTATATAATGTTGCGAACGTACTTCGATCTTCTTTAAAACAAAATTTAGACTCATCGCAAAGCAAACAATAGCAAATATGTATTCTCTCTTTCTCTCTCTCTCTCTCTCTCTTTCTCTCTCTCTCCCAAAAAAGAAACACGAAAAAAAACACAATTAGTGCACCCATTCCACTCGTTCCAACTCATAAATCTTTAAATTACAATCTGTCCCTCTCCTCCCACACACACACACTATCACGAAATTCCCTTTTTAGTATTTATTGACACCGCGTAATGAAAAGGCAATAAATGCCGAGAATTGTTGGTTACGGTTGGTTGTGCGGACTCTTGTAAAGTCAATTACCTTGTAATTCACAGCCATCGCTGTGGGTTGGAGTAGTTATTAAACTATAATTAGATTATAACCCAATGATGATGTTGAGTTTTCACGAATTATACTTGATATCAATTTGATTGTTCTCGGTCCTTGATGCTTGTTAAGGGCTTTTGATTTAGGATCGGATTCTCTCTCATTCCCTAAACGATATATCACCCTTGCGGATTTAGCGGGTCCCTATAAATGTAACGAAAATGCTGTTCTTTCTACCAGGCTGGAAGTGCTAAACAAGTAGGGGTTTATACAGTGCTTAGGAAATGGAAGGTAATTTGGATTGATTCGAGGAAGGAGAGGGTGGGACTCCAATTCCTTGGAGGAAGAGTCCTTAAAGAATAAAAAGTCCCAATATAGTAATTGAAACAATACACAAATAACTCGCACTTAGGTGCAAAACGAACCGAAACGTCGTCACAAGTTACGGTCTCCTACATATGGGTTATTTATGCGTGTATCGGGTGACCTTATCCAGCATCAAGGCACACCATTGCAGCAATGAAGGTGTGTACTTTGAACATGGACTTTGTGTTCTGTGTTTCAGTGAATCAACGTTTGTATTGTGATTGTGATGTCTGAGTAAGGACAGCTATTACGTGAGTAATGGTATATGTCTTTTCTTCTTTGGTTCACCCTGCCTTGGTGGGAAACGGCAAAAGGGTACAAAGAAAACAGAAAAACAATACCATTAATCACAATTATATTATTATTTTTATTATGAATAAAAATAACGTAAAATACCTTTAATTGATATAAGTATTACAACACCAGCAGTTGTTGTAATACTAATATCATCACAATTAATAGCAAAAATATTAATACGAAAATGTCTCGTTTAAACATAAGAGACATAACAGACGATTCGTATAATGGAACGCTGGTTCAGCTCTCAGCGAGAAGCGCTCAGGCAATACGCTAATGAATGAGCCAAAACCTGTATCATGAAGCATTAAAAGTGCAGCCTCGAAAAGGGGACTCGATTCACCAATGATTCATTAATATGGAATCGACGGTAAGTCGTCAAAGCTGAAGTGATTCAGAAAATACTTCGGGTTATGATACTCTAATCAGATGATAATTTGAACAGATATTTATTACGTAAGTAATAGTATTGGATTTTTTTTTTTTACAGTAGCTTTAAATCTGGTTCAGGGATATGCTGAGCTGTGAATGTATAGAAATAAAACGTAAGTTGACATTAGTTTAAGTGTATATGGAATTAGAATTTTTTTTTCTTACCTAAGCTATTTAAGTTCAGCCGTTTCTGACCTATACTACCACCCTCAGAATGGTACCTGCAACAGTTAGTTAACACCTGAATACCTGTTTACTGCTAAGTGCACAGGGGTAACAGGTATAAGGAAACATGACCAGCGCCTTAAAGCTCGATCTCTGTTTATACAGTTGTTTTCCGAGATCACTGCCACTGAGCTACGAGCCTCAATCATTGAAAGAACATATACATTAATTGGTGTAATACTTCTAAAGGTAAATGAACTTGATACTCAAGTACTTATAAGAAAAGTTTTTTCCTCACTTGTATTTTTCCAATGTACCTTTTCTTCCAGTGATGAAAACTTACATTAGAAAAAAAAAGTTTTTGAAATAGTAAAAAAAAAAACTTAGTTTTTGAAGTTTAAGACATATCGATTACACGAGGGTGAAAAAGGTCGTAGTCTACTAAAACAAGAGGTCACCAACCTTTTGGTTAAAGTGGGCAGAATAAAAGTTAATTTGCAAAGGGGCCCCACTTAAAAAATAGGTATTGAACGTCAGACATTTGAGCCGCATATTAAGTGAAAATTAACCACAATATAAATATTATCATTAAATTAATAAACTTTTATATCTTGATTGTTAAAAGTCGACAGTGATTCGAAATCGTACTTGCAGTGCAGTCTGCGGAGAGGTACAGTGTGATGGATCTATAGGGAATAGAAAGTCACTTGTGTTCCCTGTCCTAGACCCTCACAAAAAAGGTAGAATCGTATGTAACGATTTTGTGAAATTTAAGATTGCATTAACAGGATAATGGAGATATATTTACAGATTTTACTTAATTCCCGAGTTTGCTCTGCGAGTGACCTGTGACAAGAGGAAGTGTTTGTTTTTGCATGTTTCAATCTTATCGACTACACGAGGGTAATTACTGACATGATCTACCTAGAGGTTAAATTAAATTCCCTGTACATACACAGAGATTTTCGCACCACTAGGATATACACCTAGATATACACATCTCTCGGTGTACATACACCGCGACGTCCATCCAATTCCGTGTATATACACCAAGATGTACACAATTGTCGGTATAAATACACCAGGACATAGACATCCTTTGGCTGTATATGCACCGAGATATACAACCTTCTCTTGTTTATACACACCTCGGTGTATAGGGTCCATGTGCCAAATGTGGGTCCTTTTACATGCGTCAAATGTCAGGTTTAAAAGCTATCACCAGCAAATTGGTCATTAATTATGACTGCCTTTCGTCTGTACCCTAGCATCACTGTATAACCCGTGTGTGTTTAGCGACTGGTTTTGACCGTAATAATAATAATAATAATTGTAACCTAGTAAGAAGTCCAATCTATATTTTCAAAATATAAAAGAAATGCGGCTGTAAATTTTTAAGTCTTACAAGGATCCTCGTAATCGCCAAAGTCCAAATGATGCGAGAATAACTGTAGGGAAATATTAGAAATTTTTCACTCACTCTTAGTAGAGGTTAGAGTTCAGTGTTCAGTTCTGAAGATCTAGTGTTCGGTTCGGACACCAGGTGTGGGGGTCTGAAAAATTTTTCGTTTCTGGTCAAGCATTCGGTGGTGATCGTGTTTGGTTCTGAGCATTGTGTGTTCGGCTTTGAACAATGATGTTCAGTTCTGAACAATGATTGTTCAGTTCTGAACAATGATTGTTCAGTTCTTAACAACGATTGTTCATTTCTGAACAACGATTATTCAGGTCTGAAGAACGATTGTTCAGCTCTGAAGAACGATTGTTCAACTCTGAACAAGGATTGCTCAGCTCTGAACAACGATTGTTCAGTTCTGAACAACGTTTGTTCAGTTCTGAACAACGATTGTACGGTTCTGAACAACGTGTATTCGGTCCTGTACCGCAAGTGTTCAGGTCTAAACACAAAAATGTCTCGGTTTTGAACGCTTCTGCTCATTCCCGAACAAGTGTTCGGCTCTGGACAACAAATGTTCGGCTCTGGGCAACAAATGTCAGGTTCTGAACGACAAGTGTTGGAGTATGAGGGGTTTAAGAGCAATTATCGTGAGGGGCAAAACTGAATCACTTCACGAGGAAATTAATTCATTGATTCACCGGAATGGACCTTCATCTGCAGGAGAGAGAGAGAGAGAGAGAGAGAGAGAGAGAGAGAGAGAGAGAGAGAGACAGAGACAGAGAGAGGACAGCGAGAAGTGAGCTTTACCACAAGACGGGCAGCAAGCAGCAATTTCACTCTGACTGTAACCTTCTCCAGAACATAGTTACATCTGAGATCATTTATTCCTAGGATGACTCGAGTTTGTAGCATCTTCGTACTGCATAATGATATCAACGAAATATAGTCAGTTGATCAAATGAAATTGATGGCCTATAGATGGCTCCAACTTCATCCTGTTTGCTATTTGTATATTTCATAACAGTAAAAAGGTTTTGAAATGAGCTGTTGTAGGTAACAGCTCTTAGCTTGTAAATAAAGTTAGGAATCATTAACCTAACCTTGTAAAACTTGTGTAAGAAAAGAGAGGGAGAAAGGGGGAAGGTGGGACTGAGGTAGGGAGGGTAGGAAGGAGGAAGGGAAGGAAGGAAGGAAGGGAGGGAAAGAAGGAGGAAGGGAGGGAAAGAAGGAGGAAGGGAGGGAAAGAAGGAGGAAGGGAGGGAAAGGAGGAAGGGAGAGAAGGAAGATGGGAGGGAAGGAGGAAGGGAGGGAAAGAAGGAGGAAGGGAGAGAAGGAAGGAAGATGGGAGGGAAAGAGGAAGGGAGGGAAGGAAAGAGGAAGAGAGAGAAGGAAGAAGGGAGGGGAGGACAGAGGAAAGGAGGGAAGAAAAGAGGAAGGGAAGGAAGTAGGAAAAGGTAAAAGGAGAAGGGAAAGGGATGGAGAGCGAAAAGCAAGATACATCTGGTGGAATACCTTTCTATACTTATGGAGGCTGGCTACCACTCTGCCTAATAGCCCCCTCGGACTCTGCCTTAAACTACCCACCGCGGTAAATACTCCAACAAAGTTAGTCTTCAGGGCAAAAAATAGTTATAATTCGCACAGAGGAATTTTTTGTTTTTGCCCCCTTCACCCACCCCCCTCCCGACCCCCGGATAATCATCGGGCGACAAAAGTTTCGGTGTATTTTACGTCGAAATGTGAGATTTTTTTAAAGTAAGTTTTGCGTGTGAGTCAGAATAATTGTCTCTTTGCCGCCCTATTTTTTAACACATTTTCACGAGTTATGCAGAATGTTGCACAAATTTACTGCATAAATTAATTTTTTTTTAAGTAAAGATAAATTTTAATAAAATTAATACAAAAATGTTAAAAATAGTTGATTTCTATTAAAAAAGTAAATAATAATAATAATAATAAATTATAAGGATTATTTACTATAGTATATATATATATATATATATATATATATATATATATATATATATAATATATATATATATGTATATAATATATATATATATATATATTAGCCGAATAGTAAAAAAATTCTTATACGTTTATCTTTTTTTCATTTATGTTGACGTAAAAAATAATAATTTTACACCAAAAGAATCTTAAAAACTTACCTAACCTTATTATGACAAGCGGAATTTAATTTAGCCTAAACCAAGTAAATATATTTTAGATAAGTTTACAATAATTTAATAAACAAACACAATGAAATATAGTTTTTTTTCTTTAGGGTCACAATGATTTTTGCGAAATTATTGCATACACAAATTTTCGGTTGCCTTATTCGGCAAGAAGAGCGTTGTTATTTAAGCCAAAATCGAAAGTTTTACCTATTTGGCACGATATATATATATATATATATATATATATATATATATATATATATATATATATATGTATTTTTTTATTAACACATCGGCCGTCTCCCACCAAGACAGGGTGGCCCGAAAAAGAAACTTTCATCATCATTCACTCCATCACTGTCTTGCCAGAGGCTTGATTACACTACAGTTATATAACTGCAACATTTAACATCCCTCCTTCAGAGTGCAGGCACTGTACTTCCCATCTCCAGGACTCAAGTCCGGCCTGCCGGTTTCCCTGAATCCCTTCATAAATGTTACTTTGCTTCCACTCCAACAGCACGTCAAGTATTAAAAAACATTTGTCTCCATTCAATCCTATAAAATACGCTCATGCATGCTTGCTGGAAGTCCAAGCCCCTCGAACACAAAACCTCCTTTACCCCCTCCCTCCAACCTTTCCTAGGTCGACCCCTACCCCGCCTTCCCTCCACTACAGATTTATACACTCTCGAAGTCATTCTACTTTGTTCCATCCTCTCTTCATGTCCAAACCACCTCAACAACCCCTCCTCAGCCCTCTGGATAATAGTCTTGGTAATCCCGCACCTCCTCCTAATTTCCACACGACGAATTCGCTGCATTATATTCACACCACACATTGATCTCAGACATGACATCTCCATTGCCTCCAGCCTTCTCCTTGTTGCAACATTCACCACCCATGCTTCACACCCATATAAGAGTGTTGGTATAACTATACTCTCATACATTCCCCTCTTTGCTTCCACGGACAAAGTTCTTTGTCTCCACAGACTCCTAAGTGCACCACTTACCCTTTTACCCTCATCAATTCTATGATTTACCTCATCCTTCATAGACCCATCTGCTGACACGTCCTCTCCTAAATATCTGAACACATTCACCTCCTCCATACTCTCTCCCTCAATCTGATATCCAATCTTCCGTTATCTAATATATTGAACAACTATGGTAACATCACACATCCTTGTCTAAGGCCTTCTTTTACTGGGAAATAATCTCCCTCTCTCCTACATACTCTAACCTGAGCCTCACTATCCTCGTATAAATTCTTCACTGCTTTCAGTAACCTACCTCCTGTTCCATACACCTGCAACATCTGCCACATATCCCCCTATCCACCCTGTCATACGCCTTTTTCAAATACATAGATGCCACAAAAACCTCTTTACCCTTATCTAAATACTGTTCAGCTATATGTTTCACTGTAAACACTTGGTCTAAACACCCCTACCTTTCCTAAAACCTCCTTGTTCATCTGCTATCCTACTCTCCGTCTTGTTCTTAATTCGTTCAATAATAACTCTACCATACACTTTACCAGGTATACTCAACAGACTTATTCCCCTATAATTTTTGCACTCTCTTTTGTCCCCTTTGTCTTTATACAAAGGAACTATACATGCTCTCTACCAATCCCTAGGTACCTTACCCTCTTCCATACATTTATTAAATAATAGCACCAACCACTCCAAAACTATATCTCCACCTGCTTTCAACATTTCTATCTTTATCCATCAATCCCAGCTGCCTTACCCCTTTTCATTTTACCCACTGCCCCACGAACTTCCCCCACACTTACAACTGGCTCTTCCTCACTCCTACAAGATGTTATTCCTCCTTGCCCTATACACGAAATCACAGCTTCCCTATCTTCATCAACATTTAACAATTCATCAAAATATTCCCTCCATCTTCCCGATACCTCTAACTCTCCATTTAATAACTCCTATTTTTAACTGTCAAATCCATTTGTTCCCTAGGCTTTCTCAATTTATTAATCTCACTCCAAAACCTTTTCTTATTTTCAACAAAATTCGTTGATAACATCTCACCCACTCTCTCATTTGCTCTCTTTTTACATTGCTTCACCACTCTCTTAACCTCTCTTTTTCTCTCCATATACTCTTCCCTCCTTGCATCACTTCTACTTTGTAAAAACCTCTCATATGCTAACTTTTTCTCCCTTACTACTCTCTTTACATCATCATTCCACCAATCGCTCTTCTTCCCTCCTGCACCCAGTTTCCTATAACCACAAACTTCTGCTGAACACTCTAACACTACATTCTTTAATCTACCCCATACATCTTCAAACCCGTCTATCCTCCAATAGTTGGTTATATCTTAACCCTAACTGCCTCCTTTTTTAGTTTATAAACCTTCACCTCTCTCTTACTTGTTGCTTCTATTTTCCTTGTATCCCATCTACCTTTTACTCTCACTGTAGCTACAACTAAAAAGTGATCTGATATATCTGTGGCCCCTCTATAAACATGTACATCCTGAAGTCTACTCAACAGTCTTTTATCTACCAATACGTAGTCCAACAAACTACTGTTATTACGCCCTACATCATATCTTGTATACTTATTTATCCTCTTTTTCTTATATTATGTATTGCCTATAACTAAACCCCTTTCTATACAAAGTTCAATTAAAGGGCTCCCATTATCATTTACACCTGGCACCCCAAACTTACCTACCACACCCTCTCTACATGTTTCTCGTATTTTAACATTTAGGTTCCCTACCACAAGTACTCTCTCACTTGGTTCAAAAGTTCCTATACATTTGCTTAACATCTCCCAAAATCTCTCTCTCTCTCTCTCCTCTACACTCCTCTCTTCTCCAGGTGCATACACGCTTATTATGACCCACTTTTCGCATCCGACCCTTATTTTAATCCACATAATCCTTGAATTTATACATTTATATTCCCTCTTCTCCTTCCATAACTGATCCTTCAACATTATTGCTACCCCTTCCTTAGCTCTAACTCTCTCAGATACTCCTGACTTAATTCCATTTATTTCTCCCCACTGAAACTCGCCTACCCCCTTCAGCTTTGTTTCGCTTAGGGCCAGGATATCCAACTTCTTTTCATTCATAACATCAGCAATCATCTCTTTCTTATCATCTGCACTACATCCACGCACATTCAAACATCCCAGTTTTACAAAAAAAATTCTTCTCTTTATTAGTAAATGTATACAGGAGAAGGGGTTACTAGCCCATTGCTCCCGGCATTTTAGTCGCCTCATGCGACATGCATGGCTTACGGAGGAAAGATTCTTTTCCACTTCCCCATGGAGAATAGAGGAAATAAAGAAGAACAAGAGCTATTAAGAAAAAAGAAGAAAAACCTAGATATGTGTATGTATATATATATGCATGTGCATGCTGTGTAGTGTGACCTAAGTGTAAGTAGAAGTAGCTAGATATACCTGTTATCCAGCGTGTTTATGAGACAGAAAAAGACACCAGCAATCCTACCATCATGTAAAACAATTACAGGTTTCTGTTTCACAGTCACTTGGCAGGACGGTAGTACCTCCCTGGGTGGTTGCTGTCTACCAACCTACTACCTATATATATATATGTAAAAAAAGAGAGTGAAAGATTTATATAATTGACCTGGAAAGACTGGCACTAGGAGAGATCAGCAAACTCATTCATAATAGAAAATCTATATTCTACTCTAAGCATATATTTTAAAATGTAACTACAGATCTCAGTTATCGCTCCTTTCGTCTGTAATACAAAGCGCAGCTTTCGTAAAAGCATTTTTGTTATGGAAGACAGCAAGAGTAATAAACATGTGTGATGGGATAATGTAGACTCTATATTCATATATATTTACTCATATACTTGACTCACGAATAATAAATAGTTTAGGAGCAAAACTCTAGTGTAAATTTTACATTTTTTCGATATATATAAATCGCTGAATAATGAATGGCTTGACTATCAGTGTTGTGTGCATCACCATCAATGCTGACACGAATGCTGACACATCTTAGTAAATTCAACATGCAAATATGTATTCAAACTCTGTAAATGTGACGTATGTAAATGCTTCATATACAGTCCTGCCAGTGCTCATCAATTGTGCGTAATTAAACACCTGGATGGTAAAGGGACACATGCAGATATATGTTGTGGGTTTGTGTTTGATAAGGACGTGCCTTGCTTGGGCCAGTAGGCCTGCTGAGGTGTTCCTCGATTCTTATGTTCTTATTAATTGACGTTGTTTCGCCCACGCAATGGGCAATAAGAGAAACGTCGTCAATACGGAATCCATACAACTACGTGTTTCTCCTTACCATCGTGTCGATGCAATAACATATCCAAAGCCACTTAGGGAAGAGTTGATCTTTATTAGGATAACGTTTCTCTCAAGGCTAAACGTTATTTTAATTAGGGCATTCTCCTTCCTGCCTTTGCATTACCTTAATTTATCAGCGCTGTGCATTCCAACCTTCAATCTTTTAGATATACAAAACAACAAGACGGTTTCGGAAGCCTTTGAAGACACTCCTCGTTACCGAGTATAAATGGGAGCACATCAAAAATCCACACAAACTCATATACCGACAGATACAGTATATCACGGTACAAATACCCAGTGAGTTTACTTTAATCCTTATATTAAGGATCCAAGTTGTCATGTTCGTAATGTACGGGAAATTCCTGTAACGACCCACGCGCAGTTTACGGATTATAAACCCAACACACTCAATAATGCTAACCAATCATCGTGAGGAAGATCAGGCAATTGTCTGAAGTTCGCAGTACTGAATAAAAGTTGAGAATCACTTCAGAGAAATTTATTAAATAGCTGAAACGCAGCCAAAAAATCGCCTCATCCATATTCTCAAAGGCTTTAATGTCGGAGTCGGCAGTAACTGGTCTGTCTAGCTTTCAGTGGATGGAAAATTGAGTTTCCACCATCTTAAACAACGGGATCAGTACTTCATTTATGTACCAAAAACACACACACACACACACACACACACACACACACACACACACACACACACACACACAACAAATGTCGGTACTGATACCGACATACAAAATACTCTGGAATCTGACCAATTATGTAAAGGGAAGGATGTTCCAGAGGAAAAAGAAGAAAAGGGGACACAGCTGGTAAGTTGAAGACTCAGGATGAATAAAGGATGTTAGGAAGCATTTCTTCACTCTCAGGTAGTCAGGAAGTGGAATAGTCATAGAAAGATATAGTGAAGGCAGAACCATAATAGTTTTAAGATCGAGGTATGATAAGGTCTGGAGGAGGGAAGAGCAGAGACCCAGTAGGGATTAACGAAGAGGCTGGGAGCAGGAGCTGGGTCTCGCCCTAAACGCACAATTAGGTGACATTAGGTATACCACATTCACACATCACACTACACACAGCACACACATATATATCTCGTACCGTATAGCCATCTTTATATCAATGTATTCTTAATTCTTTGACCATATTATGTAACTAAAATATACCTACTGGAAAGGAAAGAATGAAAAGATGGGGTGGTAGAGAAGTGGAATATTCAAATGGCTCAGGAAGAACTAATATTCTTCCTTGAAGCCTTTATAACTTACTAGAAGGCTAAGGAGTCACCATTTTCCTGGGTGACCCCAACGTGGTGGTGATCCACAGTCCGACTAATGTGACACAGACACTCAGAAAGCACACACACACACACAAATATATATATATATATATATATATATATATATATATATATATATATATATCAACATTTGAAAAATGAAGTAATTAAGTGTGACTACTACATCTATCAAGGAATTTATAAAGAAACATGACAAGAAGGAGGTTATATAAGTGGCTAAAGCTTTACACTCTACTAATCTTAATTCTTGGGAAGAGTTTCAGTCCTTTCTATATTTTCCCTTCACAGAGTCGTGCGATGTTACGCTACTTGAGAGCAGTATCTTATTACCGTTGATGCTTACTGTGAGTGTAGCTTGCCCCTTATATAGCCCTTCTTTCATGTTTCCTGTATAGTTCCAATGATAAATGTTAGTAGTCGAGAACGCTTGAATTCTTCTATTTATGGTTCTGCATATTTTGATATCAAACCCGTTTATGTGATCTTTTGCATATATATATATATATATATATATATATATATATATATATATATATATATATATATATATAATATGTTGTGCCTAATAGGTAAAACTGGTCAATTAGCAGAACTGATTTAAAATTAAGTCCTTTCTAAAATTTTCTTTTATACGTTTAAAGATATATTTTTTTCATTTATGTTAATGTAAAAATTTATAATTTTTACCAAGAGAAACTTAGAAAACTTACCTAACCTTATTATAACAAGCGCAATTTAATTTAGCCTAATCCAACTAAATATATTTTAGATACGTTTACAGTAATTTAATAATAAACAAACACAATGAAATATATTTTTTTTCGTTAGGTTTACAATGATTTTTGTGAAATTATTGCATACACAAATTTTCGCTTGTCTTATATGGCAAGAAGAGCGTTGCTATTTAAGCCAAAATAGCAAGTTTTACCTAATCGGCACGACATATATATATATAATATATATATATATATATATATATATATGTCGTGCCGATTAGGTAAAACTGGTCAATTAGCAAGAACTCTTTTAAAATTAAGTCCTTTCTAAAAATTCTCTTATACGTTAAAAGATATATTTTTTTCATTTATGTTAATGTAAAAATTTATAATTTTGTACCAAGAGAAACTTTGAAAACCTACCTAACCTTATTACAACAAGCAAAATTTATTTTAGCCTAACCCAACTAAATATATTTTAGATACGTTAACATTAATTTAATAATAAACAAACACAATGAAATATATTTTTTTCGTTACGTTCAGAATGATTTTGGCGAAGTTATTGCATACACAAATTTTCACTTGTCTTATATGGCAAGGTGAGCGTTGCTAGTTAGCCAAATCGCAAGTTTTACCTAATCGGCACGACATATATATATATATATATATATATATATATATATATATATATATATATATATTATATATATATATATGTCGTGCCGATTAGGTAAAACTGGTTAATTAGCAAGAACTCATCTAAAATTAAGTCCTTTCTAAAATTTTCTCTTATACGTTTAAAGATATATATTTTTCATTTATGTTAATGTAAGAATTTATAATTTTCTACCAAAAGAAACTTTGAAAACCTACCTAATCTTATTACAACAAGCGCAATTTAATTTAGCCTAACCCAACAAAATATATTTTATATACGTTAACATTAATTTAATAATAAACAAACACAATGAAATATATTTTTTTCGTTATGTTCAGAATTATTTTGGCGAAATTATTGCATACACAAATTTTCACTTGTCTTATATGGCAAGAAGAGGTTGCTATTTAAGCCAAAATCGCAAGTTTTACCTAATCGGCACGACATATATATATATATATATATACAATTGTTTGAAGCAATGTTAAATAAATTAAGAGTGACCTATGCTATACAAAGCAGAATTTAGCTAAAAAAAATTATGCTAGTTAAAGTTAGGTTAGGTGAGGTTCGTAAGTTAAGTTTGGCCCAAAAATAAAGCATTTTTATCATTATCAATAAAAATATATATCTATCAATCTGTAAAAACTTTTTGGCAAAAGAACCATTTTTAAGGGAGTTCTACCCATGTAAGATTTCTATTGTACATTAGTTTTGATCGAACCTACGAACTTTGGAGCAAGCTACGCAGTACTCTCAACACCAAGCTTAACTACGCATAACTCTGGTGTTCAGTGAAATAAGCTTTTGCCCCAGAGGCGGTAGCAGTCAGCTGATGATTACTTTTTCATCTCTCGTGCAAGCGCTGGCCCACAGAAATATTAAAATGATTATTATTCGCAGAACAAGCGCCAGAATTATGTGTATTCTGACTTGGTGTGGATAGATTCGAGCCATCCCAGACCTGAGTTATATGTTTGTAAATATTTAGCTAGTTCTGCGAATTATAAGCCTATTTGACTGGCGTAAAGAATGAGGCTCAATGTGCAGGGAAACTTTTAAATGCACATAGTTTCACTGAGTCGTTATCCAGTGCTTGATAAAGCTCCTTCGTGGCTGAAACGTTGTATATTAGTTGTTGCCCCCTGGTTATTGCTTATATTTGTTGACAGACATGCTTCTTTTGCATGCAACATTAGTATTCGAATAGGTTTTATGATATATTTAATATAGATTAATATAGTATGTACTACTGTAATATCTTCCTATATCAACTTTTCGTTAAACATTTTCAAGTGTAGGAATAAATGTGGAATTCAATCCATGCTTTCAGGGGTGAAAAGTAGCTGGAATCTAATCGAGAGAGAAGACAGACAGAGACAGAGACAGACAGAGAGAGGACAGCGAGAAGTGAGCTTTACCACAAGAAGGGCAGCAAGCAGCAATTTCACTCTGACTGTAACCTTCTCCAGAACATAGTTACATCTGAGAACATTTATTCCTAGGATGACTCGAGTTTGTAGCATTTTCGTACTGCATAATGATATCAACGAAATAGTCATTTTATCAAATTAAATTGATGGCCTATAGATGGCTCCAACTTCATCCTGTTTGCTATTTGTATATTTCATAACAGTAAAAAGGCTTTAAAATGAGCTGTTGTAGGTAACAGCTCTTAGCTTGTAAATAAAGTTAGGAATCATTAATCTAACCTTACGTGGTCTTTTGCGATGTCAAGTGAATCTACAGATCCCGAATCACTTAGCAAAAAGCGACTTCGTGGGTTGCAGTAGTAAACACTGGGTGGTTGAAGGGATGAAAGCTTTAATTAAAGTTTGCCTCATACCAGTATATAAAATTAAAAACAGCAAGACAGAATCAAACACTTTGGATGAACTTCAGAGGAGTTAATAAGCTTCTTAACTTAAAAATTCCTCTTGATCCAGTTAGGATAATTACAACGTGGGTTATCAGGTACAGCTGATAAGAATACTGGCTTGAACACTATTATGAGGAACAATGTAATCTTCCTGGCATGTAAGGACTACCCTTAGGCACATTGTGATGGTAAAGCCTCCTGTCTTGGGATGCCACCTACGTTGAGGTAGGATGGTAAACTCCTTCCTAGTATGTGAAGATACATCGAGGTACATTGTGATGGTAAACTTCCTAGTATGTGAAGATACATCGAGGTACATTGTGGTGGTAAACGCCTTCCTAGTATGTGAAAACACCTCGAGGTACTATTGTGGTTGTCGATGACTTCCTAGCATGTAAAGATTCTTACCCGTGTTACAAAGTGGTGATAAACGCTTCCCTGGCTTGTAAAGTCACTTACCTTGAGGTATGTAGTAGTGATTTTCTTATTTCTGGCATGGAAAGACACCTTGAAGAACATAGAGGTGGTAGAAACCTTCTTTACGTGTTAAGACACGCGAAATATATTATGATGTTAATGGTATACAAAATCGACAAGGTGATAATTGAGACACACATGCAAACACTTGGGTATCTGTAAAATTGATCTGTGTAGGAAAAAAATCTTTGCTGTAGAGACATTCCGCCAGCCATCTTGGAATCTTAGTAAGAAATATTTTCTACATCTATTATGCTTGCCTAACCTACTGGTATGACCTACTTTCACTACTGTGACGCCACCTCCAAATTGTTTCACCTCAGCTGTCATCCATCCTCGGGCATCTACTTTAGATTAATCAAGACTGAAGGACTGATCATCTCAGCCTTGATTAATATGTTTTGGATCGACAAAGACACTATGTGAAACATCTCCACAGTAAAGATACAAAGGTGTTGCATGTATGTCTTATTAAAGTACATAATGATGGTAAATACCTTACTGGCTAGTGAGACATCTACCACGGGGCATGGTTCAAGTGATTGTAGATGTCTTCTTGGCCAGTGAGGAGACTTACCTCATGGTAGCAAGTGATTGTAGATGTCTCCTTGGTCAGTAGGACACTTACCTCATGGTAGCAAGTGATGGTAGATGTCTCCTTGGTCTGTTAGGACACTTACCTCATGGTACCAAGTGATGGTAGATGCTTCTGGATTCGCAGAAACTATGCAGTCGAAATAGACATCATCTCCCTCCTTCAGTAGCGACGGTTTCAAAGACCGACCCAGAGTGGCCTTCACTGTCGGTGGATCTATAAAGTAAAAAATACACTCGTTACTCACGTCGAACAGCTTAATAAAGGATACATAAGTATCCGAGTTAGCTATAAACCCCACAGAAAAGAAACCCAATATTATATTTATATTCCTCGGCAGTAACTAAGAAGAATTAATCCAAAACACTGATACTCTAATGCTCAACAAATATAATATTTCGCATCAAACACAATAAGAGAATCAGAAACAATATCGTTAGATGCGATTACATCTGTTTCGTAGAGGTATAAAAACTACAAGAAAATATTTCGTTGGGACACAGGAGACAGGTGGGAAGGAAGAATGTATGGTCAATGGTCATATAGAGATGTTAAACTTTATCTGTTATTGTCCAGTAAACAGAGAAGACCTCAGAAGAATCACCTTGCAAATATAATCGATACTTTTGTAATTGTGTAACTTTGAATGGAGATTATTATTTTTTCTATGTAAAAGTTATATTTTACCGTATTGAACAATTGTGTATGGTTTGATGTACACTACTGAAAGAATGGGTGACATAATTTTTTGACATGTAATAAAACGTACACGGATATTTAGTGGAAAATGTGGGAGTAGTGTTTGATTTCTCCTGCTTGAGCTGCTGCTGCTACTACTATCACCATCACCACTGCTTTTCACCTACTGCTATCGTGCGTCTCGTGGCTAATTGCCGACTGATTGTATTGATGTAGTTCTTGAACTGATGTTAGATTTGCATTGACCACTGAGAGTCATTAACCGTAATGAGTGGTGAGGCTCGTTTCTCCGTTTGCGTAGAACGAAACACACACGTAACTATTCAACATATACTTATATCCTGACCACAGCAAACCTCCCTGCAAATATCTGGTTCAATCACATATCTGCAACGCTATTGTTCATCTGGTTCTTCAATAATCAGTTTGAAAGGGCAGTCTATTTCAGTAATCTACATCTTAGCAAAAAAAAAATAATAATACCAAGATTATTGTTGCACTACTTGTCTCGAAGTTTCCTTCCACTGTTTCAGTTTATATGTAGTCTTATTACACTGTATTTGTCTGGTTCCATCTCCGACATGAATAAGATCTCGTAATCTCGGTTTCCTTATGGAAGAACAACAGGTTCAATGCTTTTTCTTCATATGGTCGTTTCTTACTAATACTATTAGCTTAGTTACCATTTTCTGTACCTTCTAACAATTTATATTAGTTTGTATATTTCTTAAAAAGACAAAACTTTATAGTATATTCAAAATAAGATCTAAAGTGAGCGTTTTGCAGGAGTATTTTCCCGACCTTTTTTTTCCTGGGAGAGCGATGAACTTTACCAAGAATATTTTGTTTATTCCACTGTGATGAATCTAGACATGTACAGAAACATAAATTTCATTATCTTTTTTTTTTTAACTTTAATCTCATGTAGATTATTTTAAGGAGAGAGAGAGAGAGAGAGATAGAGAGAGAGAGAGAGAGACAGACAGACAGATATACAGACACAGACGAACGCTCTCACACCACACACACACACACACACACACACACACACACACACACACACACACACACACTGTAAAAAAAGGTTTTCGACACAGTACCACACAAGAGACTGGTTGAAAAGCTAGAGGAGCAGGCAGAATAGCAGGGAAAGTACTGCAATGAATCAGAGAATACCTGACAGGAAGGAAACAACGTGTGCTTTTTGTACGTGACTAAGAGTCAGAATGTGTGCATGTGTCGAGAGGGGTTCTACAAGGGTCAATCCTAGGTCCGGTGCTGTTTCTAATAAATATGAATGACATGACAGAAGGGAAAGATTTAGAGGTGTTCCTGTTCGCAGACGATGTAAAGCTAATGAGGAGAATACAAGTGGACGAAGGTCAGGTAAGCCTATAAGGAGATCTAGACAGGCTGCAAGCCTGGCCCGATAAATGGCTCCTGAACTTTAACCCCAGCAAGTGAAAAGTCATGAAGTTTGGGGAAAGACAAAGAAAACCGCAGACGGAGTTCAGCCTAGGAGGTCAAGGGCTGCAAAATTCAAAGAAAAGGATCTTATGGTTAGCATCATACTAAGCACACCTCCTAAGGCGCACATCAACCAAATAATTGGTGCAGCATATGGGCGCCTGGCAAACCTAACAACAGCGTTTCGTCATCTAAGTAAGAAGTTATTTAAGACACTGTACACTGTGTATGCCAGGCCAATGCTGGAGTATGCAGCACCAGTATGGAACTTACAATTGGTCAAACACGTCAAGAAATCAGAGAAATTGCAAAGGTTTGCAACACGACTAGGCCTGGAGCTAAGAGGCATGCCATACGAGGAGAGGTTAAGGGAAATCAACCCGACGACACTGGATGACAGGAGGGATAGGGAGGCCATGATAACGATTTATAAAATACTGAGAGGAATTGACAAGGTGAATAGGGACAGAATGTTTCAGAGATGGGACACAGCAACAAGGAGTCACAACTGGAATAGAAAACTCAGATGCGTCACAGGGATGTTAGGAAGTATTTCTTCAGTCATAGAGTTGTTAAGAAGTGGAACAATCTGAAGAGTAACGTAGTGGAAACAGGAGCCTTACATAGCTTAAAGAAGGGATACGATACAGTTCACGGAGCAGGGAGAGAGTGGACCTAGTAGCGATTGGCGGAGAGACGGGGCCAGGAGCTGTGAATCGACCCCTGCAACCACAAATAGGTACGTATAAGTAGGTGAGTACACACACACAGACTGAGAGACAGACTTACAATGCACGATGAGTGTAGTAGAGTTGGACAGCGGGGATTTCGGTCTAGTGGGATTCTTGGCCTGGCACACCACCTTGGCTCCATGATGTTCTCTGGTGGTGTTGATTACTAGCGTCGAAGTGCTGACCGAACTGCTGCCTGGGCTATACTCTGGACTCTGCAAGGCAAAGACGTAGATCTAAAAGCTTTGGGAATAAATAATTTCTAAGAAGAGAGTACCTCCATGTTAAATAGTTAGTCATCTAATTAACTAGAACTACGGTCCCATCCCTTTGATAAAACCTGTATATCTTACTTCCAATTATCCAGGCTCTGTATGACTCCAACAGGTTTAATGCTTTCACTGGGAGTAAAAGAACATGTCTAGACTAAGATAAATGTAACACACTACAAGACTTTATTTTACATGAACATTTTTTTAAATTATCTTGCAGATGTACCTCTTAGAGCAAACGAGTTCTTCTGGCCCGCTATAACAGGTCGACAAGCCACTAGACCGACTGGCTCATACAACCGGAGTTACACTGAATAAATGGAGACAAAAATTGTGGTAGACGTTATATTGCTCATTTAGTGGCTTGTATACAAAGCCACAGCTTCATCATGACACTGGCTTGATGAAATCAGTGACTGATAAGAACAAAAAGGCACAATACCTTGACTGATGCAATTCACAAGTTACCCGGACATAGGAGGAAGAAACTTAACAACGACGTTTAGACCCGACTTGACCATTAACTAATCACACTAACACACAAGGGTATGGGACGGCCCTCTCTCATATATTTACTGGTTCCCTTACCTGTGTGTGTTAGCGGATAGTTGCCATTGGCTGTTGTATGAGAGGATAGTTACTATTTTCTTCTGTATTAGAGGGTGTGTTATTAGTTAATGGTCAAAGTCTGACCGAAACGTCGTCTTACGTTTCTTTCTCCTATGGGCTTATCTTTATGATGACTTAATTAATTTACGTAAACAGAACACCTAATTAAGTGGAGGTTTTCGTTAAGTTTAGATTTTCGTTATATCAGTTTCTCAACCTGACTCCAGCATAAAAATCACAGGCAACATTTGAGGCTGGTTACCTCTCCCACTCTAACACTTGTCAGTTATTTCTCCCAGGTGATTCAAACACGAGAGTTAAGGTAACACCTCAAAGGGCCACATCAGGATTCAATACCAGGTTTTGCATACAGAAACTGGGAAGACTTCGGCTCAGTTTCCACTAATATACAGGAGCTGTTCCAGCTAAAAAACACAAATGGTCTTAGGTATGTAAATGCTTTTAACTCTGTCTGTCTGTCTCTCTCTCTCTCTCTCTCTATCTATCTATCTATCTATCTATCTATCTATCTACTTCTCCGAGGCTATGGGTTCTAACAGTTTTCACTAGAGGCAGACCACTATACACACACACACACACACACACACACACACACACACATATATATATATATATATATATTTTTTTTTTTATTAACACATCGGCCGATTCCCACCAAGGCATGGTGGCCCGAAAAAGAAAAACTTTCATCATCATTCACTCCATCACTGTCTTGCCAGAAGGGTGCTTTACACTACAGTTATAAAACTGCAACATTAACACCCTCCTTCAGAGTGCCGGCACTGTACTTCCCATCTCCAGAACTCAAGTCCGGCCTGCCGGTTTCCCTGAATCCCTTCATAAATGTTACTTTGCTCACACTCCAACAGCACGTCAAGTATTAAAAACCATATGCCTCCATTCACTCCTATCAAATACGCTCACACATGCTTGCTGGAAGTCCAAGCCCTCGCACACAAAACTTCCTTTACCCCTCCCTCCAACCTTTCCTAGGCCGACCCCTACCCCGCCTTCCCTCCACTACAGATTTATACACTTCAAAGTCACTCTGTCTCGTTCCATTCTCTCTACATGTCCAAACCACCTCAACAACCCCTCCTCAGCTTCTGGACAATCGTTTTGGTAATCCCGCACCTCCTCCTAATTTCCAAACTCCGAATTCTCTGCATTATATTCACACCACACATTGACCTCAGACATGACATCTCCACTGCCTCCATCTTTCTCCTCGTTGCAACATTCATCACCCATGCTTCACACCCATATAAGAGCGTTGGTATAACTATACTCTCATACATTCCCCTTTACTTCCATGGACAAGGTTCTTTGTCTCCACAGACTCTGAAGTGCTCCACTCACCCTTTTCCCCTCATCAATTCTATGATTCACCTCATCTTCATAGACCCATCCGCCGACATGTCCACTCCCAAATATCTGAATACATTCACCTCCTCCATACTCTCTCCCTCCAATCTGATATCCAATCTTTCGTCACCTATTCTTTTGTTATCCTCATCACCTTACTCTTTCCTATATTCACTTTCAATTTTCTTCTTTTTCACACCCTACCAAATTCATCCACCAACCTCTGCAGCTTCTCTTCAGAATCTCCCAAAAGCACAGTGTCATCAGCAAAAACAACTGTGACAACTCCCACTTTGTATTTGCTTCTTTATCTTTTAGCCCAACACCTCTTGCCAAGACCCTCGCATTCACTTCTCTTACAACCCCATCTATAAATATATTGAACAACCACGGTGACATCACACATCCTTGTCTAAGGCCCACTTTTACTGGGAAATAGTCCCCTTCCTCCTACACACTCTAACCTGAGCCTCACTATCCTCATAAAAACTCTTCACTGCTTTCAGTAACCTTCCTCCTATTCCATACACCTGCAACATCTGCCACATTGCCCCCTATCTACCCTATCATACGCCTTTTCCAAATCCATAAATGCCACAAAAACATCTTTACCCTTATCCAAATACTGTTCACCTATATGTTTCACTGTAAACACTTGGTCTACACACCCCTACCTTTCCTAAAGCCCCCTTGTTCATCTGCTATCCTGCTTTCTGTTTTACTCTTAATTCTTTCAATAATAACTCTACCATACACTTTACCAGGTACACTCAACAGACTTATTCCCCTATAATTTTTGCACTCTCTTTGTCCCCTTTGCCTTTATACAAAGGAACAATACACGCTCTCTGCCAATCCCTAGGTACCTTACCCTCTTCCATACATTTATTAAATAATAGCACCAACCACTCCAAAATTATATCCCCACCTGCTTTTAACATTTCTATCTTTATCCCATCAATCCCAGCTGCCTTACCCCTTTCATTCTACCCACTGCCTCACGAACTTCCCTACACCCACAACTGGCTCTTCCACACTCCTACAAGATGTTATTCCTCCTGCCCTACACACGAAATCACAGCTTCCTGTCTTCATCAACATTTAACAAATCCTCAAAATATTCTCTCCATTTTCCCCTGATACTCTAACTCTCCATTTAATAACTTCCTCTCCTATTTTTAACTGTCAAATCCATTTGTTCTCTAGGCTTCCTCAACTTATTAATCTCATTCCAAAACTTTTCTTATTTTCAACAAAATTTGCTGATAACATCTCACCCACTCTCTCATCTGCTCTCTTTTACATTGCTTCACCACTCTTTAACCTCTCTTTTCTCTCCATATACTCTTCCCTCCTTGCATCACTTCTACTTTGTAAAAACCTCTCATATGCTAACTTTTTCTCCCTTACTACTCTCTTTACATCATCATTCCACCAATCGCTCCTCTTCCCTCCTGCACCCACTCGCCTGTAACCACAAACTTCTGCTGAACACTCTAACACTACATTTTTAAATCTACCCCATACATTTTCGACCCCATTGCCTACACTCTCACTAGCCCATCTATCCTCCAATAGTTGTTTATATCTTACCCTAACTGCCTCCTCTTTTAGTTTATAAACCTTCACCTCTCTTTACTTACTGATTCTATTTTCCTTGTATCCCACTCCTTACCCCACTGTAGCTATAACTAAAAAGTGATCTGATATATCTGTAGCCCCTCTATAAACATGTACATCCTGAAGTCTACTCAACAGTCTTTATCTACCAATACATAGTCCAACAAACTACTGTCATTACGCCCTACATCATATCTTGTATACTTATTTATCCTCTTTTTCTTAAAATATGTATTACCTATAACTAAACCCCTTTCTATACAAAGTTCAATCAAAGGGCTCCCATTATCATTTACACCTGGCACCCCAAACTTACCTACTACACCCTCTTGCATGTTTCTCCCACTTTAGCATTTAGGTCCCCTACCACAATTACTCTCTCATTTGGTTCAAAAGTTCCTATACATTCGCTTAACATCTCCCAAAATCTCTCTCTCCCTCTACACTCCTCTCTTCTCCAGGTGCATACACGCTTATTATGACCCACTTTTCGCATCCGACCCTTATTTTAATCCACATAATCCTTGAATTTACACATTTATATTCCTCTTTTCCTTCCATAACTGATCCTTCAACATTATTGCTACCCCTTCCTTAGCTCTAACTCTCTCAGATACTCCTGACTTAATCCCATTTATTTCTCCCCACTGAAACTCGCCTACCCCTTCAGCTTTGTTTCGCTTAGGGCCAGGACATCCAACTTCTTTTTATTCATAACATCGGCAATCATCTCTTTCTTATCATCCGCACTACATCCACGCACATTCAGACAACCCAATTTTATAAAGTTTTTCTTCTCTCGTTTCTAGTAGATTTGTACAGGAGAAGGGGTTACTAGCCCATTGCTCCCGGCATCTTAGTCGCCTCATACGACACGCATGGCTTACGGAGGAAAGATTCTTTCCACTTCCCCAGGACAATAGAGAAAATAAAAGAACAAGAGCTATTAAGAAAAAGAAGAAAAACCTAGATGTGTGTATGTATATATATGCATGTGTATGCCAGTGTAGTGTGACCTAAAGTGTAAGTAGAAGTAGCTAGATATACCTGTTATCCAGCGTGTTTATGAGACAGAAAAAAGACACCAGCAATCCTACCATCATGTAAAACAGTTTCAGGTTTCTGTTTCACAGTCACCTGGCAGGACGGTAGTACCTCCCTGGGTGGTTGCTGTCTACCAACCTACTACTACCTCATTTATGTTAATGTAAAATTAATAATTTTGAACCAAAAGAACCTTAGACAACTTATCTAACCAAATAATAAACGCAATTTAAATTAGCCTAATCCAACTAAAAATAGTTTAGATAAATTTACAATAAGTTAATAAATAAACTAATGAAATGTATTTTTTTCGTTAGGTTCAGAATGATTTTTGCGAATTTATTGCATACACAAATTATCACTCGCCTTATTCGGCAAGAAGAGTGTTGCTGTTTAAGCATAAAATCGCAAGTTTTGCATATTTGGCTACGACATATACATCCATATATATATATATATATATATATATATATATATATATATATATATATATATATATATATATATATATATATATATAATATTTATAGTAAGTATGGATGCGGTATGAGAGAGGGAGATAAATAAATAAATCTAAGAAAATGAGAAAAAGTGAAAGGAATAAACAGAGTGCAATAAATCTCTCAACACAAAATGATATAAAAACCGTGGCTTGGGTACAACACTGAACGCTTGCTGTCAAACGAATGACATCAATAAAGAATCAGGATTAAGTGTAAAAACCTTCCATTTAACCGTACGATTCCCTTTGATGTACCGACACCACTTTTATTGATTGAGGTGCACCACCCATCACTGGTATATGCATTCACCCCTGGTATATGTACACTCACCCCCTGGTATATGTACACTCACCCCCTGGTATATCTACCCCACCTCCCTGGTATATCTATACCCCTGGTATATGTTCACTCACCCCTGGTATATCTATATCCCCCTGGTATATGTACACTCCCCCTGGTATATGTACACTCACCCCCTGGTATATGTACACTCACCCTCCTGGTATATGTACACTCACCCCCTGGTATATGTACCTCACCCCCTGGTATATCTACCCCCACCCTCCTGGTATATCTATACCCCTGGTATATGTTCACTCACACCTCCCTGGTATATCATACCTCCTGGTATATGTACACTCACCCCCTGGTATATGTACACTCACCCCCTGGTATATATACCCCACCCCTGGTATATTTATCACCCCTGGTATATGTACACTCACCCTGGTATATGTACACTCACCCCCTGGTATATGTACACTCACCCCCTGGTATATCTACCCCACCCTCCTGGTATATCTATACCCCCTGGTATATGTCACTCACCTGGTATATCTATACCCCTGGTATATGTACACTCACTCCCTGGTATATCTATACCCCCTGGTATATCTACACTCACCCTTGATTCTCTCCTCTGGTTATTACATCACCTCCTGGTTTGCACACCTCCCTGGTACCACCCTCCCTGGTATATCTACACCTCACCCTCCCTGTCATATCTACACCACCTCTGGATATCTCACCACCCTCCTGGATACTACACTCACCCTTCCTGGTATATCTACACCCACCCTCCCTGTTATATCTACACTAACCCTCCCTGGTATATCTACCCCCACCCTCCCTGGTATATCTACACTCACCCTTCCTGGTGTATGCACACCCACCTCCTGGTATATTACTCACTCCTGTATAACCCTCCCTGGTGTATGTAGACCCACCCTCCCTGGTATATCAACACCCACCCTCCCTTGTGTATGTACACCCACCTTCCTGGTGTATTACTCACCTCCCTGTGTACTCACTACCCTGCCTAATATACCCTACGTAACTACACCTCCTGGCTAATATCAACTGCCACTACCCTGTAGACTGTATGAACCACCTTATGCAGGTAGTGTCTGACTAAAGTTCAGAGTGTACAGTGATAACCACCGCCGCTAGTAACTGGCATGGGTTCGAATCCACCCATTTCAGACAGTTTAATCTTGTCGATCTTCGGAGCTCCTTGATCTGGTAGGGCCTGATCTAGGAATTGAACTTGCTCCAATTCTTGAATGCTTCACCTACTGCTACTACTATATTCTACTCTACCTATTACTACCCATATATCACTACTACTGCTACTACTATTGCAATTACTATTACTACTGCTACTACTATTACTACTGCAATTACTACTTCTACTACTATTACTACTGCTACTACTATTACTACTGCTACCTATTAGATTACTACTTTTATTACTCTACTACTACTACTAATAATAATAACCCCTGTTTGAACCATTCTGAGACACCCACCTTGCAGGCACACAGCTGACCACCTCTAGACCATCTGTAAGAAACTGGCTGGGTGGTTTGGTAGGTTTTAAGCTTATCGACTGCATGAGGGTGGTTAATGCTGAAAGCTCAAGGCAAGAGCACTTCAGTCTCCAGCGTCACTCTCTTCAGCGTCACTCTCCAGCGTCAGTGTTACTCCTTAAACTCCCCAAGATCACTATCCAGCATCACTCCCGTAACACCTTGGCCCCCATAACCCCTCACACGAACACCCTGGCAACAGAATTGTCCCTAACTCACCAGCATCGTTCCTAACTCCCACCATTGTTTCTTACTCCCACCATTGTCCCTAACTCCCACCATTGTCCCTAACTCCCAACATCGTCCCTAACTCCCAGCATCGTCCCTAACTCCCAGCATCGTCCTAACTCCCAACGTCGTTTCTAACTCCGAAATCGTCCAACTCCAGCATCGTCCTAACTCCCAACATCGTCCCTAACTCCCAACATCGTCCCTAACTCCCAACATCGTCCCTAACTCCCAACATCGTCCCTAACTCCCAACATCGTCCCTAATTCCCAGCATTGTCCCTAACTCCCAACATCGTCCCTAACTCCCAGCATCGTCCCTAACTCCCAACATCGTCCCTAACTCCCAACATCGTCCTAATTCCCAGATTGTCCTAACTCCCAAATCGTCCCTAACTCCCAGCATCGTCCCTAACTCCCAACATCGTCCCAACTCCAGCATCGTCCTAACTCCCAACATCGTCCTAACTCCCAACATCGTCCCTAATTCCAGCATTGTCCCTAACTCCCAACATCGTCCCTAATTCCCAACATCGTCCCTAACTCCCAACATCGTCCCTAACTCCCAGGATCGTCCCTAACTCCCAGCATCGTCCCTGGCGTGTTCAACTCCTCCAAAAAGCCATTCAAAGCTTCTCTAAGTCTGGTGTTTTATTTTTTCTTGAGTGTCTGAGCTTTGCACAAGTGTCTTAAGTGTCTTAAGAGAAGTGTCTTAAGAGAATTGTCTTAAGAGAATTGTCTTAAGAGAATTGTCTTAAGACAAGTGTCTTAAGACAAGTGTCTTAAGAGAATTATCTTAAGATAATTGTCTTAATACAAGTGTCTTAATACAAGTGTCTTAAGACAAGTGTCTTAAGACAAATGTCTTAAGACATGTGTCTTAAGACATGTGTCTTAAGACATGTGTCTTAAGACATGTGTCTTAAGACATGTGTCTTAAGACATGTGTCTTAAGACATGCGTCTCAGGACAAATGTCTTCTCTTCATGTCTTCGAGTTTGTTGACAGTTTCTTTGTTTCGTTGATTGATTAATTAGGTTTTCGTTGAATGGGTTTTTAATGAAAGTAATTCTTCTCTGTATTGTCGTCTTTCAAGTAATTATTCGTTGTGTTGGTGATTCATGCAGTAACTTTTGGGTGTTGTTTGATGCAGTTATTTGATGTATTGGAGTTGTATGATGTAGTTCTTTATTGGTTTTGTATAATGTTCTTCATTGGTGTTGTATTATGTTCTTTATTGGTGTTGTATGATGTTCTTTATTGGTGTTGTATGATGTTCTTTATTTGTGTTGTATGATGTTCTTTATTTGTGTTGTATGATGTTGTTTATTAGTGTTGTACGATGTTCTTTATTGGTGTTGTACGATATTCTGTATTGTTGTATGATGTTCTTTATTAGTGTTGTACGATGTTCTTTATTGGTGTTGTATGATATTCTTTATTGTTGTATGATGTTCTTTATTAGTGTTGTACGATATTCTTTATTGTTGTATGATGTTCTTTATTGGTGTTGTATGTTCTTTATTGGTATTGTATGTTCTTTATTGGTATTGTATGATGTTCTTTATTGGTATTGTATGTTTTTTATTGGTATTGTATGTTCTTTATTGGTATTGTATGTTCTTTATTGGTGTTGTATGATGTTCTTTATTGGTATTGTATGTTTTTTATTGGTATTGTATGTTCTTTATTGGTATTGTATGTTCTTTATTGGTGTTGTATGATGTTCTTTATTGGTGTTGTATGATGTTCTTTATTGGTGTTGTATGATGTTCTTTATTGTTGTATGATGTTCTTCATTGGTGTTGTATGATGTTCGTCATTGGTGTTGTATGATGTTCTTCATTGGTGTTGTATGATGTTCTTTATTGGTGTTATACGATGTTCTTTATTGGTGTTATATGATCTTTATTGGTGTATGATGTTATTTATTGGTGTTGTATAATGTTCTTTATTGTTGTATGATCTTTATTGGTGTTGTACGATGTTCTTATTGTTGTATGATGTTCTTTATTGGTGTTGTATGATCTTTGTTGGTGTTGTACGATGTTCTTTATTGTTGTATGATGTTCTTTATTGGTGTTGTATGATCTTTATTGGTGTTGTACGATGTTCTTTATTGGTATTGTATGATCTTTATTGGTGTATGATGTTCTTTATTGGTGTTGTACGATTTTCTTTATTGGTGTTGTATAATGTTTTTTATTGGTGTTGTATGATGTTCTTCATTGGTGTTGTACGATGTTCTTGATTGGTGTTATACGATGTTCTTTATTGGTGTTGTATGATCTTTATTGGTGTTGTATGATGTTCTTTATTGGTGTTGTATGATGTTCTTTATTTGTATGGTGTTGTATGATCTTTATTTTTGTGCAAAATAAATACGTGGTAGCATATAAGAAAATCTTGTGCTTTACTCTTCCCCTTGGGATAAAAGACAAATCTTGAGCTAGCGTAGGGTATTTGGACGAAAGTGATATGCAGTATACAAATAATCAACATTAAATGTGTAAAGGGATTGACCAGTAAACTAGTGGAAGGCCTCGATCAGATGACCAAAACCTCCAGAGACGGGTCATCACATTACTAATACCCACGTCAGGAGGCATTTGGCTTGTTTCCTGACGAATCTTTTCATCCTAAATGTTCAGTAACTTAAAACGATAGGTGACTTTAGTTAAATAGTTACAGGTAATAAAACTATCAAATAAGAAAACAGTCAGCTAATTACAGTAAAACAAGTCATTATTTCATAGCATTTCATACCATTTCGCTAAAGTCATAACTAGAAAAAATAAAATTATGGTAGGAATGATAACGTCTGAGAGGAAACGAATTGCGTGTAACCACCCAGGAAGAATTTAGAGGAGGGTCCAAGAGTTGAGACTATATTGCAGAAGCAACTAGACGAGCATAGTTCCTCACTCATTTTGTTATATTTTCAAGAGCATAAAGTTTCTGTTGATATTAACAAAATTATAGATTCATTTGGCACAATATTGCAGCTGGAGATGACATTGAAAATCCTGTAAATAGTGATTTTGGAATTGGACGCAGTGACGTGGAAGACACATTCTGCAGAACAAGTTTTGAATGGAACAACGTTTCGTTCTGTGTAGACCTGATAAGGCTCTACACAGGGTGAAACGTTGCCTCAGTAAAAGCTTATTCTACAATTTGTGTCTTTAACTTCATTCAATTTCAAGCAGCAATTGTGTCTGTCACAACCGATGTTTACTAAGTACAAACCCTCGTTTGGGTTCAATTAATGATGCTCTTGTTGTAATTAGTATCCTGGCCTCACTCCAGCAGTGGTGTGGGCTCGATCCATAGTCCGCTAATAGTGACACAGACACTCCAACACACACACACACACACACACACACACACACACACACATAATATATATATATATATATATATATATATATATATATATATATATATATATATATATATATATATATATATATATATATATATATATATATGTGTGTGTGTGTGTGAAATATATTGACTGAAAACCTCATCACTATCGAGGGCTTTTATATACAAAAGTTTGTATAATCACAGTAATCAGGTTTTAACTCGTGTTTTGGTTTACTATCGTTAGACTCAAATATTTTACTGGTGACAATGGTGAAAAAAAAGACATACGTTGTTGAACAAGCTTTTATTGCAAGAACGGTTATGACTTGTTCATGCTCTACACAGATCGAAACATCGTCCCTGTAAAACTCTGTGCTAGTTTAAACAGGCATATTTGTAAGGATAGATTCGCCACAATCCGCCACTCTACGAGATATTAATATGAAACACTAAGTTAAAATCTTTAATCAGGTTGAGTTAATTTGCATATATGATTACTAGCCGGGAGGAGCAGCGAGCACGGTAAACAAAGGTACCTCACGTAAACAAAGGTACGCTGCATCACGTCCTTACTCCCTACACCTCTGTACTTCGTTGCCAGTGAAGGGCTCTTGACTCTAGCAACAGCAACTCCTCTCCCCTTAATCGAATCAGACCTCATTAACTCTCATTTCCCCAGCAATTTGTAATCCCGTACACTGTAATAAGTTTGTCCTATGTGCGGGTTATTTATATATCGTTCCAGGCACGATATTATATCTTTTTATTTTTAATAATATAGAAGAATAAGTTGCAATACAGTGGCTGGAATAATTAGCAGATAATCAACTTATAAGACGAAAATTTTCGGGTCCTGAACAATGTTGTGTAATCTCTCCTAGTGCAGTCCTAGTCGAGATAATATTACGTAGGATATACCTAGCCTTATCTGGGTAGTTATTGGTTATACTTTCCTGGAAAGTTATTAGCTAGTAAAGTTGTATTATCTTTATTTGGGAAGTCATACTAGCTTTACTTGGGAAGCTATATTAGCTTCACTTGGGAAGCTATGTTAGCTCTTCTTGGGAGGCTAAATATTAACTTAGTCTAGAAAGCTAAATTAGCTTTGCGTGAAAAGCTATATATTACTTTTGCTAATTAAGCAAAATCATATTGTTTTGTTTCAAGTAGTAAACCTTAACACTTTTTTTATGATTTATATGCATATTTTAACTAAAAATTTAAGTTACCTCTATGAAATGAAGTAATTCACCACGTGTAATCCTTAGATTTAGGCCCTTAAATGCGTAGATTATCACCAACACGCCAGCGGAAGGAAGAGCGTAACATAATCTTGTATATAAATGTGTTTCAGGGCCAAAAATACATGGATCAGTGGATATAAGGGTTGAAGACACAGGAGCAGCGCAAGCTTATACTGGGTCAACGTTTCGCTCTGTGTAGAGTTTAATCAGTAGATTTCGTAAAGTCCACACGGAGGGAAATGCTTCAATGATATATCCTTACTTTACATCTGTCTTTTTTTTAAATTAATTGATCCTTATTTGTGACTCCTCAAACAAACTGCAACTTTCGTATATCCTCATCACACGACCTAGCCCCTTTTTTACGAGTTGACCGGTATTGATTTTCAAGAAGCTTTAATGTATACTGGACTGCCGGTAGACTGATGAATACAGACTTAATAACCCTAATTTTTTGGTAGGTTTAAAACCTAATAAACTAAGAAGGTGAATTACAAAATACACCGAGTGATTTGTATAAGTGAATAAATGCCGTTTTCCCAAATATGCAGAGCATATGTAAGAATTTGGGTAATAACTGCATGAATATGTGGGAGCTTCACAACATTAATATATTTAAAGGCTATTAAATAATACTAACGCTAGTTTGGCAGCTCTTAGATATGTTAAGAAGGATAACGAAAATTACATTTAGTGAACTTTTGCAAGATCCTTACGTTGCTAAGTTAGTTTTTGTTATAACAAAAAAAAGATGTAAACAATGCCAATTTTCGTTAATTTATATCCCATTCCACAAGAACGCTATAAAACCTGAGACTTTTGTTTAATCCATGGATCCAATTAGCGGACTGTCAATAATAGTGTAGAAAAGATACACTTTGCAGAATAATCTTACATTAGGGCAAAGTTTCGCTCTGTGTATGGCGTTATGGAGTCATGGCAAGATAAAGCGCTACGCAGAACCGAAGGTGACTGGAACAATACTCAACTAACCCACACATAGAATGAACTTAGGACAGTTTATGTTTCGGTCCGACTTGAACCGAAACGTCGTCATAAGTTTCACTCTTTTACTGAGGGGGACGGGGATATTTTTGTGTTCCGTTCCATACCATGAGTCAGGTCCATATTAATCTATTTCGTGATTAAAGTGTTCTTGATACTGTGCAATCCTTAATAACCCACTTGCAGTCGATTGTTCTTAAGTTTATAATTAACCTACAAATTAGTGATAAGTCTTGATACGATCATTTCCAAGTCACGACAGTCGTGGCTCAATAATGATCCAAGACGGTCTTAGACAATGTCTTCCCCTACGATCTCAGTCCTCTAATTATGCAGCCGACGGATTGTGTCTTGTGCTTCCGTAATTGTAAATTGATCATATTAATCGGTATTTTGTTAAAGTGTTCTTATGACTGTGAATTTAATACCCAGATATCGATTGTCTTGTGTTTATTCTAATTAGTGATTTATACATCACAATCACGGTATTGTGGTTTAATTCTTCATGATTACTTAATTGTTGCAGCCGGTATTGTGTCTTGTGTTTTGTAATTGTGAATTGATGCAGTCACGGTATTGTGTTGTGTTCTTCATGATTGTGAATTCTTGCAGACACGGTATTGCGTCTTGTATTTTTCATAATTGTGAATTGATGCAGTTACAGTATTGCTGTATTTTTAGTGATTGTGAATTGTTGCGGCCACGGTATTGCCTTGCACTCTTCATAATTGTGAACTGTTGTAGCCACGGTAATGTTCTTCATGAGTTTTAAGTCATGAGTTTTAAGACATTCATTTAGCTTTTCAGTAAATCTCGATTTATTGAAATTGTGTGGTGATGATGGTGATGATAATGATGATGGTGATGATAATGATGATGGTGATGATAATGATGATGGTGATGCAAGGATCGTCACTGAAAAGGCTATTTCAGTGTAACATTTATCTTATTTTTTGTTTAATATTAAATGAGAGTAGCTTTCTGATTAGTTTATAATGTAATTGTGGAGATGGCGAGAGGTGATGATGAAAGATGGTGAAGTGATAAGGATGGTGGAGAATGTGATAATGATGGTGATAAGAGAGGAAAAATCGTAAACTCCATTCTTTTCCCTCTAGGTCAGTGCCTTGATGCTGGTGAAGGGCTCTTGATAGCGATTGGAACATCCTCTTATCGGTTCAAAGCTTATAACCCCCCTTCCTCTCACCCAAATTCTCCCATTTCCCAAATTCTCCCATTTCCCAAATTCTCCCATTTCCCAAATTCTCCCATTTCCCAAATTCTCCCATTTCCCAAATTCTCCCCATTTTTTTTAACTTCCCGTGGATATAACAGTAACAATGAGATACTCTCAAGGACTATAAAATCAGTTATTTTTCATTCTCTCTCTGTTTTGAATCACATCCTTAATAAAATGGAAATTTAATGAGTAATTGTAACTAATTATGACTAATCATTAATAACTATTTTCAACTAATCTATCATAACTAATCAGTTAGAAGCTGTGGTTCATAGCTAGTGATGCGAAGACGCTCTAGCTTGTGTGTGTGTGTGTGTGTGTGTGTGTGTGTGTGTGTGTGTGTGTGTGTGTGTGTGTGTGTGTGTGTGTGTGTGATATTATTCACGTTGGCGTAAATGCGTAAAGGAGAATTTATGGCTTCTGATTTTTCGAAGGCATCTCATTATCGATTTTTGTTAATATTAAACACTATATAAAACATTTCATAATTATAATATATTTTTTTTTTCAAGTTATGTTAGCTATGTAAACAAGCACATCCATGTTCCTAGGAATATTACAACTGAAACGATTGTAATAACAGAGTATTTACTTGTACATAGTGTTGAAAGATAAAAGCAATAATTAGATATTTTATCTTGTTTCCGATTGCATTTGTCTGTCAGCAGTATGTGCAAGGAAATATTCTGTTATTACAAATGTCTCAGGGTGGGATATTCCTCGAAACATAGAGATAGTAATATCGCAAATTCGATAAAGTATATCGGTATTTGAACATGTCATTCTGTTGTGTGCTGACACACACACACACACACACCACCACACACCTCACCAACACTCCCACCACACACACACACACCACCACACACACACACACACACACACACACACACACACACACACACACACACACACACACACACACACACACACACACACCCACACACCAACATATAAATCTGAAGAATTGACAAGGGTTTATATAGACAATGTTCCAGATGGACACAGCAACAGGGACACAGTTGTTGAAGACTGATGAATCACAGATGTTAGGAAGTATTTCTTCAGTAGAGTATCGAAGTGGATATTGCGATGTAGAGGCAGGTCCTAACAGCTTAGAAGAGGTTGAAAGCCATGCGGGATGCCCGTGCGGCCAGAAGAGGGCCAGGTGTCTCGCCTCAACCACACAGGTGAGTCAACTAGTGATACACACACACACACACACGCTTCGTGCTTTTCTAGAAAAATAGTGCAATAAACTGCGGTCAGGTTGTGAAATGGATCAGTTTCTGAGATAGTAACTGTTGATGAGCAGAGATATTCATTATTTGTTTCGTGACAGATAAATTGAAGTCTGCAGGTTCTGGTGTCTTTCGGGGTTTCAACTGGAACATATAATATTTTTCTAGCAGTGCCACATCTAAGAGATGAAAATAAATAAATTTAAATACCACTTGCATGTCTAATTTATTAACCAAACGCGTGTTGTTGATATAGTAGATGAATGCAAGTGGTTTCCCAATACGTTTATTGTTGTGTATCCACTTCTGCAGTTTGTTTCATTTCATGTCTGTGTATTGTTGTCAACATGTTATATCTCGCTTATCATGCCACCAACATGTCATCATATCACTAGTATGAAATATCTGCACTTCAATAGTATAGGCAATGGTATTTTGAACGATAACATAAGGTTCCTGTTTTGTCTTACTGTACCACATATTTTTGTTTTGTTTACCAGCAGGAAATCACAGAGTTAAAGTCTTGAACACGAGTTATCTGTGAATAAAATATGCCCTTGCTAACATACGGTACCATTATTTTTATGACAACAACACCAGGAATTCTTAATCTATCTTTTGTATTTTCTAAACTTTTCTTGCCTGTGTACACCATAAGGTTTAATACTAGGCCAGTTTCATGCATCACAAACAATTTGTTACCAAAGTGATGTCTTTTCCTAAGTATATATTGCCTGAAAGAAAACCTTCCTTTGAATAATATCAGAAACTCGTTGAAAACAATGTTCCTGAAGGGATAAAAGAGCTCATTAAATTTCTTTTTCAAGTACATAATAACTCTCTGTCTTTGAAAACAAATCTCCTCTCTGGGGATTATTTATGTCTGAGAAATACAACATAAGAAATAACAAAAGCAACAAATGAAATGGCATGATTTCTCTGAAAGCTGGTGGTGTTACATGTCTGTCTACATATCAATATTTCGATGCTACTTTAGCATGAAGCAAAATCAGTATCTTTCTACTGCCGAAGCTGAAATTTCACATACTTTTTTTGGGGTTTGACGGCGGGTCATCATCTGACTAAGACCCGCGTCAGGAACACTAGTCCTGTTTCCTGACGAACCTTACCTAACCTGTGTCTAAGTGGTTTATCACGCCTCATGAATCAGTATTTATGACAACTTAAGCCAAGCCCGCACAACCAAATTAATTCTTAGCAAAGCTATTACTTGGGCCATGTTATAAATTAAATGATGTACATTGATTACTCCAGCTTGAAAAAAAGAATGGGTTAAACCTCTTATTGTTAAACTATAAAACACATCTACGGAGAGAGAGAGAAAGAGATAGAGAGAGAGAGAGAGAGAGACAGACAGACAGACAGGCAGACAGAGAGAAACTGAGAGTGGCTGAATCAGGGAAGACGAAAATAGACGAGAGAAAGAGAGAAACACCATCTCTTTCCACATGTCAGGAAATCCCACCAGAATTTTTACTCGTTTGTGGGGAGACCGTCACTTGGAAAATCACTGATCCAGCCGACAAACTTCCCACCACTTTCATATTTGCCCCAGAGTGTTCTCTCGCCAAAGTTTGTTCATATTTAGGAAAGATGCGGTAATATTTGAAGAGTTGTTTTGTTGGCGTAATAAAGAAAAGGCCAGAGAGACGGTGTAGAATATTTGCCAGGACTCGGCAGCCTCTCCAGACGAGTCGAGTCTCGCTTGCTATGTGTGTGTGTGTGTGGTGGGTGGTCGGTGGGTGTGTTTTGTACACACGCATTCGCGAGCGCGATTGCGTGTGCGCATGTACTCACCTAATTGTGGTTGCAGGGGTCGAGACTCAGCTCCTGGCTGATTATTCGTAATATGTTTATAGCTATAATATCAAAGCGGTGCCAGTAGTTTTAAATTTCCAGTAGTTGAAGGACTTCTTCCACTAAATTTAATTCCACTATTTTACTATTGTCCGGGAAAAAACTATATTGCCTTCAGCTTCACTTTTTTTTTATTATTGTTCTCCCTATAGAAAGACCAAGAAATCGTCTTCACCTATTCTTTCATATCCTCTTATGTGATTATTACATTTGTATATTCTGCCTTTCATCGTAATTAATATATTTTTTTTATATATTTCTAGGAGGGGTTTCTTTTAGCTCTTTTATAGACCCCTTCTAACTTACCCAAACATTTTTTCTGTGTGTACACTGTACTGGACAGGTGTTGTACAATCCATTTTTGGATTGTAAACAGTTTATTTTTAAATTTCTCATATAATAAAATGTTTATAGTTTGCCTATGCAGCATAGGAATTTCTCACAAAATCCATTATGACACCAGATTCCATTGCTTCTTATGCATGGAAAAATACACATAAGCAATATAATGTGATCCTTTATTGACAATAAGCAATAAGGATCAATATCTCTATGTATTTATTTTTCCATTGTGTCGGTATTTTATACCATTTATTTCCATCGCTTCTTATGCATATAGCTCACTCAAAAATATTTCTACATCTTCTTGTGTTTGTTGTCCAGTACTTGTTTGTGTACTGGTGTCCTTGTTTCCACTTAAAGCCTCTTTGAATCGTTAATTCAACAGCTTGTACTTCCTGTCATTTATCGTAAGCTATCTTGCTTCTTTCGTCGTATTACCTGGTCTTCCACTTCTACTAAGGTGGCTCGTGGCCTGGTAGGCAAAACTCTCGCTTCACAGCTAACTTCCCGGGTTCGATTCTCGGCAAGGGTGGAAACATTGGGCGTGTTTCCTTACACCTGTTGTCTATATTAACACATCAGTAAAATGGGTACCTGGGTGTTAGTCGACTGGTGTGGGACGCATCCCGGGACAAAACTGACCTAATTTGCCCGAAATGCTCTGCACAACAAGCGACTTTTATATAGTAGTATGTCACTGATGTCAGCTAGGCCTGTATACCTTGTACATGTACTTGTAGTAAATAAAGATATTATTATTATTACTACTATCGTCGTCTGATGTTTCCGTGAAGCAATTTCTGTTGAGAATTGGTTTCATCTGTGTCATTTTCTAATTTAGTCTTAGCCTCTTTCCTTATCCTCACAAAATCGTTTCTGGACTTCTCACTTCTCTGATCTCGTCTGTCTTGTGCATCCTAATTTTTCCACGCTCTTCTACTTTTCTATTTGCCTCTATGCATCTTTGGTTGAACCAGCGGCTCTTTGTTTTTGCCATTTTTTCTTCTGCGTACGAAATTCTTTCCTGTCTCCCGACACTTCAGGGTTAGGAAATCTATTTTATGCGTTTTGTGTCGGCAAAGGCACTTGTTGATAGACACTTGGTCTGGGTTTGGTTTTATTTTGTGTCCAGTTTGTGTGTTCGTGAGTTGATTCTTGGCTGAACTTCTTAAACTTAATCGACTGTATATATATATATATATGTGCTCTAAAGTTTCTCAAGGAGCTGGGTGGAAAACTCATCATAGAAACCAAGGACCACAGGGCGACCAGCTTCCTCTTTCAGAGACTCAGTGTTGCGATCCAGAGGGAAATACCTGCAGTATTCTGGGACAGCGGCCCACTGCCGGGGAGTTGGACGAAGTATTTGACATGTAGCTCTGAGTTGTTATCTATGTTGTTTTACTCCCCATTGTATTTTGTCTATATATATATATATATATATATATATATATATATATATATATATATATATATATATATATATATATATATATATATATATATAATGTCGTGCCGAATAGGTAAAATTGGTCAATTAGCAAGAACTCATTTAAAATTAAGTCCTTTCTAAAATTTTTCTTTACGTTTAAAGATATATATTTTTTTTCACTTATGTTAATGTAAAAATTAATAATAGTGTACCAAAAGAACCTTAGAAAACTTACCTAACTTTATTATAACAAGCACAATTTAATTTAGCCTAATCCAACTAAATATATTTTATATAAGTTTACAATAATTTAATAATGAACAAACACAATGAAGTATATTTTTTCGTTAAGTTCAAAATGATTTTTGCGAAATTATTGCATACACAAAATTTCGCTTGACTTATTCGGCAAGAAGAGCATTGCTATTTAAGCCACACTGGCAAGTTTTGCCTATTCGGCACGACATTATATATATATATATATATATATATATATATATATATAATATAGAATAAGAAATCCTTCCCTAGAAGTCTCTTAGTCTTCCACAAACAACTTCCGTCAGTTACACTAACTACCGTCGTGGATTAATAAAAGCCTTCTACTCTGCACAAAAGCTTCCTCCTTGAAGTAATTTATAATTAAGTATAATTGCGGTCAAGGAGGGATTATCCGTTCTGACATGCTATACTACATTATTACTGTAATCCCTCTTCCTTAGGGCTTCACGTCTCGTGCAGCCCCGCTTCTCTTTAAACATGCACTTTGGTTAAATCTATTCTCTACTGTCCCATGAATATATACTGTGGCCAATGAAGGCGAATGGGGCAAGTTAAGAGAGAGAGAGAAAGAGAGAGGGTGAGATTCAGACTGGGTAGCAAGAGAGAGACTAGTCTCTTATCTCACGAGAGGAAAGAATAGACAAACATAGAAACAGGGAGTAGAGTGGAAGCTTTTAAGAAGAAGAAGATGAGGGAGGGTCACGGTGTAGAAAGAATATCGTTTTATGTTGAAAATGGAGTCCACTAAGGCGGTTTCATGAAAATTAGCAAATTACATTACTTTTCCTACACCCCCCCATCCCCACAAAAAAAAAGAAAAAAAGAAAAAGAAATCAAATGTATTGGTATGATAACTTGTACCTTGTCTGCCTCCACTGGTCATGTGGAGTGTACCTCACCTGTCTCCACTGGTCAGTTGGAGTGTACCTCACCTGCCTCCACTGGTCATGTGGAGTGTACCTCACCTGTCTCCACTGGTCAGTTGGAGTGTACCTCACCTGCCTCCACTGGTCAGGTGGAGTGTACCTCACCTGCCTCCACTGGTCAGGTGGAGTGTACCTCACCTGCCTCCACTGGTCAGGTGGAGTGTACCTCACCTGCCTCCACTGGTCAGGTGGAAATCATTACCTTTCCCGTCTTCACTGGTCAGGTGGAGTGTACCTCACCTGTCTCCACTGGTCAGGTGGAGTGTACCTCACCTGCCTCCACTGGTCAGGTGGAGTGTACCTCACCTGCCTCCACTGGTCAGGTGGAGTGTACCTCACCTGCCTCCACTGGTCAGGTGGAGTGTACCTCACCTGCCTCCACTGGTCAGGTGGAGTGTACCTCACCTGCCTCCACTGGTCAGGTGGAGTGTACCTCACCTGCCTCCTCCAGCCGGAGAGATGTTGCTCCAGTGTCACGCAGGTCTTAAAGTCAGTAATCTGCGGTGTGGACCCCCGGTGGCCAGAGTAATGGGAAAGTTGGAGCACAGTGACTGTCCTCCTCGTTGCCACTATGGCCACTTCCACGCAATTATAACTTGCTGCGGTCTCCGACCTTCAAGGGGTAATGCAATATATCCTCTTCCGCTCATTCGGAATTACTGCTCTAACACGCAGCTAAAGTGACCTCAGAGATCTAATGTGATTTGCGAGCTCACAGTTCTGTTTTTTTTTTTTTTTTGCATTGAGCCTCCCTTCAAGGAAGGAAGGGGTTTCCTTGATGCTGAAAAGGGCTCTTGATGCGAAAATTATAGCTATCCTCCTTTTCCTTAGATCTAATTCGATTGCATTCCAATGGGTTTAGCGCTTCTCATTGTTTTAATAATTTATACTGAAGCTTGACATTATAATTATTTTTTTATTTAATTTTACATTATTATATTTAAGCTTGACTAATTGAATTTAATTATTATTATTAAGTTTTCATATTTCAACTAGACAGTTGACTTAAAACAAAGTTACTTATATTTTAAGATAAGGTTTTTCTTGGCTTTCGGCATTTTATTCTCCTCTGCTTACGGAGGAAGGATTCTAACCCACTTCCCCATGAGAATTATTATTATTATACTAATGGACTTCCAATCAAAATCAAACGGGTCATACGCCACCTGGAAAATAGGAGGAATTCAGATATGACCCGGGGAAGTGAAGGGTGTATGTAATATCATGGTTCAAGAGACCTACACTAGTATCGAAGCACCTCTCTAGAGGGCAGTGAACCACGAGCCTCCGCCGATATTGCAAGGCTCACAAATTCATCTAATTAAAATCTGTAATATGCAGAACATAAGCTTTTGGGTCATGGAATGGTGTATCATAAGCCGTATAAGCTAACTTTAACTTGTAATCTCATATGCACGGTAAATAATGAGACACTGTATCCTAAATTGGTCTGTATTAAATTTGTAACCAAAGGAGTTAGGACTTCAAGCTAATATGTCCATTCTGTTAACCACTTGAGGAAGTAGTGCGTCCCGAACTTCTTTTAAGGAGTTATTAAATGAGCTGATGTTATGGAGAGGATTAGTATAGGTACTGATATTGTAGGAGTGGGTTAGTATATCTGTACTTATCGTAGAGTGGGTTTGTATATCTGTTGATGTTGTAGAGTGGGTTATTGCACGAACTGATGTTATGAAGTGGGTTTACTGACATGAACTAACATATGAACTGTTACTTGCAGGAACTACCATTTTAATTGTGATTATTAGCAAGAAGTAAAGGTAGTTCTTGCCAGTAGCTCCCGTACTAGCGAGGACAACCATTATAGGAGTGTTACTAACTAGAACTTCCATTATAGGAATGGTTACTAACGAGAATTGCTCTTATATTTGCATTACGAACAAGAACTATCATAGTAAGAGTTACCCAAAAGAACTGCGGGAAATTACTAATGAGAACCATCATTTTGGGTGAGGTTACTAGCAAGAACTATCAATATGGCAGTGGTTACTAGCAAGAATTTTCATTATAGTGTTCTTTGCCACTGGCGTGGGATCAGGCCTTAGCCTGGGGCTTAGGAGCGACTAACCCATGTTCAACTGATGTTCATATGGAACCCTGCTCCACTTCGGCCTTCAAGGGCTCCTCTCTCGAGTATTTGCTTGTTACTAACAAAAAATAATAATTATATGATATTCTCTGTTTTTTTGGGGGAAGTCATGTTTTTTAATTTTCAGGTAAAAAAAAATAATTATAATTTTCTTTATCAAATTTAGTTCTTACGTATATATATAATACGAATATTTTATATCAGACAATTCAGCAACAGGTTTTTACTGACTTTTAGATATTTTAAACGACATTGACGTCATAAAACTAGACTGATCGTTATTAATGCTTTAGTAAGTCAATTCTTTCGTTCAACAGCGGAAATTAAAGGGAATTCTTTGTTTTTCGAAGGAAAATTAAATGAATTCGTTTGATTACAAAGGAAATTTAAATAATTTCGTTTGATTTACGAAGGAAATTTATTATTTCCTTTGTTTTATGGTGGAAAATGGATGTGATTTTATTTTAACGAAGAAAATGGTAGTGATTTCGATTATTTTACGCGGGAAACGGAAGTGATTTCGTCAGTTTAACGAAGAAATGGAAGGATTTCGTCAATTTTACGAAGAAACGGAAGTGATTTCGTCAATTTTACGAAGAAACGGAAGTGATTTCGTCAGTTTAACGAAGAAATGGAAGCAATTTCGTCATTTTCACGAAACGATTTCGCTTCTTTTATAGGGAAATAAAAACGATTTCGCTTGTTTTATAAGGAAAATCTAACCGCGATATCGAAGGGCATTAACTTTAGGCGTTTTAACGAGTGGCATAACGACTCTGATAACTATGATAGCGAGTCTGATGGCTATGCTTACTTAGGTTATAGCTGTGATAACATGAGTGAGGGTGAGAGGGCTGTAACCTATGTGATTGCTGCACTAACGTATGTGATAGTTGTGATAACGTAAAAAGCGGCTGTAATTCTTGTGATTATTGCGATAAAGCAAGTGATAACTATGATAGCGTTTGTGATATCTATACTAAATACTCTGATTGTGAAACAGTATGTTATGGCCATGATAAAGTATGTGATAGCTATGCTAACCACTGTGATAATGTATATGATACATATAATTACATGATAACTGGGCTATGATAACCGTGATAATATATATATGAAAAGCTTCGCTAACTTTTGTGATAACAATGCTAACGTAAGTAATATTGATAACATATGTGTTGAAGATACTATACTAAGCATGGACATATTGTCGGCAGTTTACATCATGCTTATAATGAATGTGCTCAGTTAATGGTACAGACTGTAATGTGAAAGTAGACACACACACACGGGGCCAGGATCTATGACTCGACTCCTGCAACCACAACTAGGTGAGTACACACACATACACCGTGTTTAGTGTGTTTGGGGCACAGTAGAGAGGTTCGCTTCCAAGGCTGGCCAGGACATACGGGTAAATGTCTTTATGAATCACGAAATCGTAATGACACGATTGTAAAAAATATACCACGGGTGGGGTTCGAACCCGCGGTGAAGTAAATAAATACGTGACTGTTAACAGAATGTTGTAGATCGCGTCCAAATAATAATAATAATAATAATAATAATAATAATTTTTGAAAGCATGATTGGCATAACTAATCTACAAATGACGTGTCTGGCATGGTAGAGTTTTTGCCCTGCATGAGCCTGGGGGCATGATTATTTTGAAGTTAATTTTTCTTTCATCTATAAATGAAAAATTGCAAATAATTTAAATTCCAAAAAAGATATATATTTTTTAATTTTATCGAATCGTGAATTATTTTTCAAACTCGCGATTTCTGCAGTGAAGAACAAATTTAAAAATAACATTTAAAGCTTGAACGAACAGTGTGATTTGTTATTGTTGTGAATGATTCCGTCGATCACTCTCCCAGTAACAAGGTTTCAGATCAGGAATCCTAAATTAGAAATGAAATATTACAGGACTAAGAGCTGCTTAGAAATAAACAGAAAAGATAACTGTATGTAGAGTAGTAATTTATATAAAAAAAAAACAGTATCCTGTCATCCTACACATTCATGAGACAGAAGATCATCAGTTCTCTCAGAGGGCAAAATATTTAAGTCTTTTATATCACACTTGTGTGGAAGAGAAATTTCAACTACTCAGATATTGAAAACTTGAGGAAATTAAAACTGTATCAAGGTATACGACAAATTCTAACCACACATTAGAGAGAAAAAGTAATGTGAAAGACCTGTGGAGTGATCTCGCCTTCAGAGGCCACAACAATGTATATACCGCATCTGCTGGGAAAATGATAGGATGGATAATGAGAACCTTCAAAACTACGAACGCCAAGTCCATGATGATTCCCTTCAAATCGCTGGTTCTCTCTAGGCTGGAATACTGATGTACACTAACTGCCCCCCTCAAGGCTGGCGAAATTGCTGACCTGGAGTGTGTACAAAAACTTTCACGGCGCATATAAGTACGATAAGGCACCTAAATTACTGGGAACGGTTGAAGGTTATTGATCTGTATTCCCTGGAACGCAGGCGAGAGAGATACATAATAATATACACATGGAAAATCCTAAAGGGATTAGTACCAAACCTGCACACGAAAATCACTCCCTATGATAGCAAAACACTGAGAGACAACACAATAAGTGTCCGGGGCCCAAGACTGTTCAACTGCCTCCCAGCATACATAAGGGGGATTACCAATAGACCCCTGGCTGTCTTCAATAAGGCACTGGACAGGCACCTAAAGTCAGTACCTGACCAGCCGGGCTGTGGTTCGTACATCAGTTTGCGTGCGGCCGGCAGTAACAGCCTGGTTGATCAGACACTGATCCACCACGAGGCCTGGTCTCAGACCGAGCCGTGGGGGCGTTGACCCCAAAACCCTCTCCAGGCAAACTCCAGGTAAGGACGAGTAGTAGTAGTAGTAGTTATCTACGAACCTAATATCTACGTATAATGGAGCTGTAGGCAGAAAAGAACCTTGTGGGTTTAGGAAACATTCTTCCATGACTACTGAACCCACAAAGTAATGATTAAAAAAAATGTTTTAGTCTCGAACTTACTCATAAACCCTTCTGTTGTTTCCAGCATAAGGGAGCCTGACGGCTCTCAGGCTCCCTAATGCTGGAACCTAAATCGAGGTTCTTACGAAGCTAATTTCATCTAATCGAACACTACATGTTACCCTCTACCATGGAGTCTACTTGGAGGGTGTTCCGGGGGTTGACGCCCCCGCGACCCAGTCCTTGACCAGGCCTGACGGTGGATCAGGGAATGATGAACCAGGCTGTTACTGCTGGCAGCACGTAGTCCAACGTACGAACCACAGACCTCTCATATATATATATATATATATATATATATATATATATATATATATATATATATATATATATATATATATATATAAAAGGATTCTCCATTAAGAAGAACAAAAGCTGTTGCTTATTTTATAGGTTAGTGAAGGCCACAGTTGCAACATTATTATGAGCATTTTATGGAGAACCCCTACGCGACCAGCAGCCATTACAAACCTCTAGTTCCGGTGCTCTCCATGTTATGTTACTGTCAGTATACTGAGACACTGACAATGAGGAAAATATAGCAAAATGGTTCGTGTGGCAGACTGGGAATATCGGGATTACCGACCATCTGGCTTGAATCTCGTTCACTTCAAAAGAAATATTTCCACCTATTCAATGTGGTTTCAAGTCACTCAAACAGCTAGAGCTGTTGATTAAAAAATACTTGTGCGTCTTTGAAGTCACACACATACACACACACACACACACACACACACACACACACACACACACACACACACACACACACATGACGGAAGAGATAGACTAAGTGTCCCTGTTTGTAGATGATGTGAAGTTAATGAGGAGAATTAAATCGGATGAGAATCAGGCACGACTACAAAGGGATCTGGACAGGCTACAAGCCTGATCCAGCAACTGGCTCCTCGAATTTAACCCCGCCAAATGCAAAGTCATGAAGATCGGGGAAGGGCAAAGAAGACCGCAGACAGAGTATAGGCTAGGTGGCCAAAGACTGCAAACCTCACTTAAGGAAAAAGATCTTGGGTTAGTATAATACCGAGCACATCTCCTGAGGCGCACATCAACCAGATAACTGCTGCGCATATGGGTGCCTGGCAAACCTGAGAATAGCGTTCCGATACCTCAGTAAGTAATCGTTCAAGACTCTGTACACAGTGTATGTGAAGCCCAGTTTGGAACCCACACCTGGTCAAGCACGCAAAGAAATTAGAAAAAGTGCAAAGATTTGCAATGAGACTAGTTCCAGAGCTAAGGGGATGCCTACGAAGAAAGGTTAAGGAAAATCGGCCTGACGACACTGGAGGACAGGAGGGAGGGAAGAGATGATAATGACATTCAAAATAATGCGAGGAACTGACAAGGTGGACAGAGACAGGATGTTCCAGAGATGGGACACAGAAACAAGGGGTCACAATTGGAAGTCGAAGATTCAGATAACTCAAAGAGATGTTAGGAAATATTTCTTTAGTCATAGAGTTGTCAGGAAGTGGAATAGTCTGGCAAGTGACGTAGGGAGGCAGGAACCATACATAGTTTTAAGACGAGGTATGATAAAACTCATGGAGGGAGAGGGAGGATCTAGTAGCGATCAGTGAAGAGGCGGTGCCAGGAGCAATGACTACCCCAGCAACCACAAATAGGTGAGTATACACACACAGCCAGAGAAGAAACTTGACACCTGAAGTAGAAATAGGTGAATATATATATATATATATATATATATATATATATATATATATATATATATATATATATATATATATATATATATATATATATATATATATAAGTAAAACTTACGATTTTGGCTTGCCGAATAAGGCAATCGAAAATTTGTGTATGCAATAATTTCGCAAAAATCATTCTGAACCTAACGAAAAAAAATATATACCATTGTGTGTGTTTATTATTAAATTATTGTAAACTTATATAAGATATATTTAGTTGGATTAGGCTAAATTAAATTGCGCTTGTTATAATAACGTTAGGTAAGTTTTCCAAGGTTCTTTTGGTACAAAATTACTAATTTTTACATTAACATAAATGAAAAAAATGTATCTTTGAACCTATAGAGAAAGTTTTGGAAAGACTTAATTTTAAATGAGTTCTTGCTAATTAACCAATTTTACCTATTCGGCACGACATATATATTAATTTTTAATATGGGGTTTACCTTAGTCATGAGAATCCATAGGTTCGAAAAAGTAAAAATAATGACTTCAGGAAAAGTCTTTATAATTCTCCTAAGAGCCCTTTGAAAGAAGTTTTACTTCTATTACTTATACCTCACATTTTGTTTAATATTAAACAGCGAGTTTAAGAGTTTAAGAAAAATTCCTTCGTCCAGTGGCAACCATTTCCTGGATAGGAATTTAGGCAGACAGTCTCGGGGTGCGGCAGAATTGGCCGTGGCCGCGACTAATTCCAGCTACATGAAAAAGGCTTTCTTGGCTGCTGCAAGTTTGGTGGCTTGCGAGAGATATGCCCCGCCAAGGGAGGCAGGGAGGCCGGGGCAAGCCAAGAAGTTGTGGCGTGTGTCCGTCTGTCTGTCCATTAGTTTACCCTGCTCTGGATATACGTATTTACTCGTAACAGCAAATTTCAGGTCTTTTCTCTTTTGTTTATTTGGACGAGTGTTATTATTACTTCAAATGTGTCATTCTGTGTGTTTATTATTATCCATTTTCTTGAATCTCTGCATCTCACTCTCATTATTCAAGAATATTTCTTTGTTTTCTCTAGTCACTTTCCCTCTCTCCCTCACTGTCTCTCTCTCTGTTTGCTTGTCTCTCTCTCTCTCACTCGATTTAATTCATTCTCTCTTTCTGTCTCTCCATCCCGGCCGTTGGGAATAAGATAGCATCAGGGGGGACTCCTCGTAGCTATGCCCTGAACGAGGCGAGCGTATGGTACGAGGTACCTCCTTTATCAGTCCGCCAACCACTACGACTCCCAGCATCGCAGCTCAGGCTATGATTTGGTCATGTGCATCAGAGTAGGAAAAGGCTTTGCCATGACATTTCTTTCGAGGACTAAGGTCTAGAAATGGGTTTCTTTTATATTTATATTTTATTTCTTTTTATTATAATTTTTGTTAATATTTACAATTTTAATAAAAATAAAAATAGCATTATTAAAAATATTTTGGGAAATTGGGGAAATGTTTTATTAATAGTTGATCTTAGACGAAGATTCTTTGTCGCTGTTGTTTGTTTATAAATGAAGCTGTAAACATGAATTTTAGTGTAAGAGCGAGAGAGAGGAAGGTAGTAGATCCGATATAAAACAAGAGTTATACCTGGAGTATACCTGGAGGGTGCTCAGGGGGACGTCAAAGCCCCCGCGGCCCGATCCATGACCTGTTTACAACTGTTGTTTGCAGATAACGCAATGCTCCGGTAAAGAATGAAACAAAAAGAGTCTGCTGAGACTTTTTTTTTGAGGATATTGGGTAGGTATGTAAAAGAATAAAGTAGGAAGTGAATTAAGAAAAGATCATACAAATGATTTGAAAAGTAAGGAATGAAAGATTTTGGTTCGGCTGGAAGGAAGGAAAACTGGGGAATGGTACATAAATCCAACAAGGTGAAATAAATGACACTAAGACGCAGTGGACAGTTTTATTAAGGCTAACCCTTCATCCACACGTAAGTTTACGTAAGTCAGCGCTTTAAAAACGTTCCTCGTGTGGGTGAAACACTGTCGTTACTTAAGGAATCCAGACCGTCCGAGCATCATTTACTCCGGGAAATAAAACCGTTTAGAGACTTAGTAAAAGTTTCATGAGATGGGTCGATGAAGAAAACATAAAACACACAACGGAAGAAAGAAAAACTCACGAAATCGTAATAACACAAATGCAAACTTCTGGCCTGGAGTTTTAAGACTCACTCGCCTTGGTTGAAACCCCACCCGTTCCATGTTTTTTTTTAAAGAAAAAGACGTTTAAGAATAAAATATATATAAAGGAGTTTGCCGATTAATCCCCAAAAGTGGAAAGTTTGAGGGGTACAGTAGAGTCAACATCTGTGAATGCATGTGAGGTGGTTGTAGCAGCAACCAAGAGGCCGTGAGGGTGGGAGCATCGTGTCTGAGATCAATGTGCGATCTGAATAATGTGTATGAGCGTGGAAACTAGAAGACGGTGTGGAGGTAGCACGAGAAATGTAACTCAGAAAGGCAGAAAAGGGTTGTTGGGATGGAAACATGTCTGACGAAGCTGATGAAAGAGCGTTTCCGAAGCCTTTATGGAGCTCATTGAAGCGCATTCTTCAGGGAAGGGAAAGGAGCCAAGAGTACTTCACGAATGGGTCTCCACAAGGAGAAAGAGAGAGAGAGAGAGAAAGAAGAGAGAGAGAGGGAGAGATGGCTTGGTTATTGTTGCGAACAAGACGGAAAAAGAAGATTGCCTCCATCCCTTCTAGAGCCAAGATTTCCCGCGGCAACATTTGGTAACCTCTCAGTCTCCCAGTCTCTCTCTCTCTCTCTCTCTCTCTCTCTCTCTCCAGTCTCCCCCTTTTTTCTCTCTCTCTCTCTCTCTCTCTCTCTCTCTCTCTCTCTCTCTCTCTTGCACTCAGTATTCTCCTGTATACTATTTTTCTGGACACCACTTACAAGGCAGTAAACACACACCTTTGTCAATGTATGTATGTATGTGTATATATATATATATATATATATATATATATATATATATATATATATATATATATATATATATATAATGTCGTTACGAATAGGTAAAACTTGCAATTTTCGCTTAAATAGCAACGCTCTTCTTGCCGAATAAGGAAAACGAAAATTTGTGTATGCAATAATTTCGCAAAAATCATTCTGAACCTAACGAAAAAAATATATTTCATTTTGTTTGTGTCTTATTAAATTATCGTAAACTTATCTAAAATATATTTAGCTGGATTAGGCTAAATTAAATTGTGCTTATTATAATTAGGTTAGGCAAGTTTTCTAAGGTTATTTTGGTTCAGAATTATTAAATTTTACATTAACATAGATGAAAGAAATATATCTTTAAAAGTATAAGAGAAAATTTTAGAAAGGGCTTAATTTTAAATGCGTTCTTGCTAATTGACTAATTTTACCTTTTCGACACGACATATATATATATATCATATATATATATCATATATATCATATATATATATATATATATCATGTGGCCCAAAAGGAAAAGCGAAAGTTTTTCCTTTTAAATTTAGTATGGCTTACGGAGGAAGAATTCATCTAATCGTGTTATAGTGGTACTTTAAACTCCCGTTTGGTGAACATAAAATCGACTCAGGGGAAGTTGTGCAACAGGGAGACCTTCTCTTCCCTCTTCTTTTCTGTGTGGTCATCAAGGAAGGCACGGGAATACTGTCCAGTTTTAATTTAAATTACTCCAAGCCTCTCTGCCAGTAGCATGCAGACGGACGGGAAGCTCTTCCAAGAGGCGGAGCCTCTGCAAGTAGCATGCAAACGGACGGGAAGCTCTTCAAGAGGCGGAGCCTCTGCAAGTAGCATGCAAACGGACGGGAAGCTCTCCCAGGAGGCGCAGCCGCTGCAAGTGTTAGAAACTATATTGACAAAATTGGCTGGCGTAGTCACTGCCGAGGCTACTCTTGCTGCCTGCCCTTAGTGCTGCTGCTGTAGTGGGTGACGTTAGCATTGAGGGTACGGCTGCTATTACTGCTGCAGTTGCAGCTGCTATTTCTATTACCGCTACTTCTATTGTGGTTGTTGCTACTCTTGTTGGTTCTGCTTTTGGTTCTACTGTTGGTTCTGCTGGTACTGCTTCACCTAGTAATACAAACATCCCCAATCTTTTAAGGACATCATTACCTCTTGTTAAGACGTCAGAGTTTGGGAGATGAGAGGCTGTGTAGCACATTTTTTCCCCCTGGATAATTTGGGATGAAATCAATGGTCGCGTCTTACGTCTTCTGCTGAGTTGGTGAGTGGGGTATTATGAACGCGGGCGGGTCAATCACCTGGGATGCAACCAGCGTGATATCCCTTGATGTGGAAGGAAGGGATTCTTGGTATCCTGGCAGAGAGCCCAGGCACTGATGGGAATGGCAAGCTCTTGAATCTCTTGTTGTTTATCCTTGCTTCTTTGATAATCGAAGGCAGTTTGAATGGTCTGTCTTATCATGCAAATCCATTTATTTCCCATGTTTTTTTTTCTTATGCGTTATTCGATTTAAATGTCTCACCTGGTTTATCCTCTTTCGCATTCTTCGCTTTTTTTTTTTTTAGGTTTAAGAGCCCTCCTCTCTGCCATTTCATTTTTATAAAAAACATTTTAAGAGCAAACCTCTTTCCCTTCAGCACTGTTTTCACCTCATCGTTCCGCCAATCCTTTCTCATTCTTTCCTCACCAACTCTCTTATAACCGCAAATCTTTGCGGTTATAAGATGCTGCATTTTTAAATCACCACCATCTTATTTCGACATTCTCCTGGTTGTTTTCTCTCTCTCTCTCTCTCTCTCTCTCTCTCTCTCTCTCTCTCTCTCTCTCTCTATCACTATTTCTAACCAACCTTTCTTAAAACAATTGCTCAAACCTCTCCCCAAGAGTCTTTTTTTTAATCCACTGGTTTTTAATTATCTTCCCCATACTAACACCATTTTGCTTCTATTACACATCTGTCTCCATTTACTTTAACTACCATTAAATAGTATTCAGAAACATCAGCTACTCTGAAGACAAATACTTTTTTTTTGTATCCTTAAAATATTGTACTATCCCTTATTACAAAATTTTCTAAACATTCATTTAACATCTCATGCGACCCCTCTCTCAAATATACCTTTGCTCTCCCTTCGCTCACTTTGTCGTGAATTAACACCATTATACACCTGTATACCATTATTATTTTGAATCTTAACATTCTGAGAATTAAACTCGTAGATTCCATTTTTTTTCATAACTGTTCATTCACTGTCCTCACACCTTACCTCGTATTCTTTCAGACTTACACAACTTAGAATCTTAGTCCTTCTCATTTACACTCTCCCACATCTTTAAAGTTTGTTTCAATCTTTGCTGTGACAGAAACGGAAACAGTCCTTTTCAAACTTACGTACTACGTATATGTTCACTTAACCCAACCTCCAAGTAATTTTATTTCTTGTTTGGGAATACCAATGTTGGATTTTTTCTTTTACTGAGGTTACTGAGCGATAACTTGAAAAGGTATCTTCTAATGAGCTTAAAATTTTCATCGTTGGTTTATCTTATTTAGAAGAAATCGGATTGTTATTGGTCTGTTAGTTTTATACATTCATATGAAGCAACGGATACCGTGGGATAACTTTAGAATGTATCTTTTGATCAGCTTCAAACTTTCAAAGCAGATGAATCCTACTTAGAAACAAATCTCAGTAAAGAGTGTAGACGCACTCAATTTTTATTATAAAAACTGTGTGTGTCTTTTCGTGTGATAACTTAAGAATGTACTTCTTTTCAATGGTTCTTAGCTCTATACACTGATGCATCTAACTCAAGCAAGACTCGTAATAGTTTCGAGGTAGTTAGGTGCATATTTGCTAATTTTCTAGCTTAGGCAGAATGCCATTTTCGGTTTCCAAACAATACCTAAAGTATACCTCTTCTAATTGGTGGTGTATTTTGTTAAAAGAAAGGCAGTGTAAGTCCTAATTTGCCAATTTTTATTGAGCAAAGTGGAGTATGGCTTCGATTATACAACTAGATGTCTCCTCTAATCAGCTTTAAGGTCAACCCTAGTGTATCTTAGAGGAATTCTCGGTGAGTTTTAGGTTGTGTGGGAACTAATTTCCCAGTTTTATTGAATAAATTTGGATACTGATTTCCATGTGACATCTTGTAAATGACTCTTCTGATCGGCTTCAAATCTTCAACTCTTATGCATCTTAGCGTAAGGTTTAGATTGCTATTGGTCTATGTAAAGGCCAATTTTGTCAATTATATTTTAATGTTTAAGCTGTGTATATTTTGTATATCTCTCAAGCACGTTTTTACCAGTTTCTTAAAAATAAAAATAATAATAATTATTGCATTTAATGAAGAGTTTAAAATATAATTCATCTTTGAAAAGAAAACGAAAATAAAATTATTTTGTGGCATAATTCGTTTTACGAAGAATACTTATTTACATTTTTTGTCTCAATAGAAACCCTTACGTGCTTGTTGGGGTTATGGGGATACCTTTCTCAGGGAGAAAGGTATCCCCATAACCCCCTGAGAGTGAGGAATATGGAGGATACCTTTCTCGAATCAAGTACCTACCGAAACACATATTGTTTTTAATTATTATTATTATTATTTTGAAAGGAGTATTTGTGATGAACGTAGCGTGAAATTCTCCCACACCACATATCATGCTGTATACAAACATTATCTCTCGGTCCACAGCAGGATTCGAACCTACACTGCATCAAAGTACGAAGTACTTACGCCACTCGGCCAGGTTCGAATCCTGCTGTGTACTGAGAGATAATGTTTGTAAATAAGAAGTGATGGAGGCTGGATCCTCCATCCGCTAATTGTTTCCCAGCATCCAGATTCAGACCTGAAGCTGATTGACAAACAGGTTTAGCGCTTCAAAAATCCAAAACAAGGACAATGGTACCCCAATACATCGTGCCAAACTGAGTGAAACACAAGTAATCTAAACACGAGTGCCACATCAACCCTTCATTTCTGGCACTCTCAGTGCCACTTCCGTAATGTACAATATAATGGACTTACATCACAGCTAAGTGGAAAAAAATAGCTACAGGTAATTGCGAGGAGTTTTCATCAATCAAATTAATGCATATAGCTTGCATGACAGAGATTCTGATACATGGCAGTAAGAGTTATATTAATTACATTATTCAGGCGTCGCTCGCCTGAGATATAAAATAGCGATTAATTGTGTTATTGAGAATTTTACATGAACAAGCGCGCGCGTGCGTGTGCGCGCTTGTTCATGTAAAACACACACACACACACACACACACACAGGGTGGACATGATAACGACATATAAAATACTGAGAGGAATCGACAAGGTGGACAGATACAGGGGTCACAATTGGAAGCTGGAGACTCAGATGAGTTACAGGGATGTTAGGAAGTTCTTCAGTCATAGAGTTGTCAGGAAGTGGAATAGTCTGGAAAGTGATGTAGTGGAGCAGGAACCATACATAGCTTTAAGAAGAGATATGAGAAAGCTCATGGATCAAGGAAAGTGACCCAGTAGCGACCAGTGAAGAGGCGGGGCCAGGAGCTATGACTCGACCCCTGCAACCACAATTAGATGAGTACACACACACAAACACACACACAAAAGATTACAAGAAACAAGTGATATTTTAAAATACTGTATATTATAACCACGAGATTGTCTTTGAATTTTATCACCATTCGCAATCTACATTTTGCATGCATATATTTACCAACATTTATCTCAAGCCTAGAGATAAGCAGCACTATCCACACCAAGCTAGACCACACGTAACTCTGACACCAAGCTAGACCACACGTAACTCTGACACCAAGCTAGACCACACGTAACTCTGACACCAAGCTAGACCACACGTAACTCTGACACCAAGCTAGACCACACGTAACTCTGACCAAGCTGACCACGTAACTCTGACCAGCTGACCACCGTAACTCTGACACCAAGCAGACCCACGTAACCTGACACCAAGCTAGACCACACGTAACTCTGACACCAAGCTAGACCACACGTAACTCTGACACCAAGCTAGACCACACGTAACTCTGACACCAAGCTACTTGGGAATTTGTTCCAGAGACGGTGGAACCAGGCTGACGTGCAGTCTTGCATCTCTCCTCCTCTCGTGGGTTGGTGCATGCAGGAGAGATGAAAAAGTAATCCCAGGCCTGGTGCCACGAGAGAGACTCGGGAGAGGAAAAAGTAGTGACCAGTCTGGTGCCACAGGCTCTGGAGCAAGCTGAACACCAAAGTTACGTGTAGTCTGACTTTTTTGTACATAGTACCAAGTACTTTGTCTCAAGATGCATAGGCTGGAGCATTCACAGGACTGAGATACATGTTTATATATATATATATATATATATATATCGTAGGTAGTAGGTTGGTAGTCAGCAACCGCCCAGGGAGGTACTACTGTCCTGCCAAGTGAGTGCAAAACGGAAGCCTGTAATTGTCTTACATGTTGGTAGGATTGCTGATGTCCTTTTTCTGTCTCAGGTATGTCTTGCTACTTCTACTTACACTTAGGTCACACTACACATGCATGTACAAGCATATATATACACACCCCTCTGGGTTTTCTTCTATTTTCTTACTAGTTCTTGTTCTGGTTTATTTCCTCTTATTTCCATGTGGAAGTGGAATAGAATTCTTCCTCCGAAAGCCATGCGTGTCGTAAGGGGCGGATACGGCCGGTGCGTTGTTGGATGTCTAAGCCCCTAGTACTTAAAACCACCTTTACCCCCTCCCTCCCACATTTATACACCTTCGTAGCCATCCTACTTTTTCCACCTCTTAATTTGTAAACCACCTCAGTAACTCTTTTCCAACCCTTTTGGTAACTCCAGACTTCCTTGTCTCCGAACTTCGAATTCTCTGCATAATAGTCACAGCACACAGTACCCTCAAACATGATATTGGGTGTGTGTGTGCTTCTCCTACGGAAATAATGACCCACCCTCAAAAAAGGAAACATTCACCACCAATAATTCATTAACTTCAAGTGCGTAGACACCAAAATTCGAAAGTTCAAACTCTCCAATCTCTGCAAAACCTCCTCCTCGTCTCTCCCTCAGTGTGCAAGCACCATACGTCCCGCCTCCTAAATTCCTTCTTAAATGTTACCTTGCTCACACTCCAACAGTACGTCAAATACTGAAACTCACTCATCTCTCTCTTTCTCTTTCTCTCACTCTCTCTCTCATACACTCACTCTCATTCGCTCTGCAACCACAAATAGGTGAGTACATACACCACCCCCACATACAAAACCGAGTGAGTACGGAAACCTTCTGCTAAGCTGCATGTGATTATACCTGTCACACTCCATTATAAAGATTAAATCGCTTACTGCACACTGAGTGCAAAGTTTAGCTGGAGCTAAAGTGCTGGTGGTAACTTTCGGTGCTAACTCTGAAGCTGAACTTGTTGAGATGCAAAGCCTAGTTCGTTGCTTATCAATTGGCCGATTGATATATTTGCATGTACTCTCTCTCTCTCTCTCTCTCTCTTCTCTCTCTCTCTCTCTTCTCTCTCTCTCTCTCTCTCTGTACCGATTTCACATTCTTATTTTGTAGAATGTTGCTTTATTGTGTGTGCGTATTTCGTATTTTTATTTGTGAATTTTCCAATATTGTAATTATTTGGCTTCATTGTTTTGGTATTGTATAGTATTTTGTGATAATTTGCAGTAAAGAATTTTGTAAATACTTTACCATATTTCGTATGTTGTATGTACTATAATTTTTATGTAGTATTTTCAAATTGTTTTACATTATTTTATTTGAATGCTGTATACGTGGTGTAGTATTTTGCATTTTAGTATTTTGTATGCAATTTGCATAGTTATATATGGTACACATAGTTTTATGTATTTTAGTGTAATAGTATGTTGTATATCTTGTGGTACTTTTCATGCATTTGGAACAAGTTAATGAATTAAAAATGATTCATGCGCTTGCTGTATTCTCGAAAATATAGTTTTTATTCATATTTATCAATTTATTGCGTGACACACAGGATATATACATTGAAAGATGTATATGTCCCAGTGTATATCCACTGAGAGTTTAGTAGGACTGGTGGTGAACAGGTTACATGCAGCCTTATGGCCCTCGTGCAGTTGGCAGGCTTTCAACTCCATTAATTAACCAGCCAACCAACTTTCGAAATGTGGAAAAAAATCTAACATATCTACTGGTGTTATCTCCTCAATAGGCAACAAACTGCAGTTGTTCGCCTTTTCCTGGCTAATTTGTCACTACTCTCCACCTACTTTGAAGAATAACAGACAATTGCGTCATTTCTGAAGGCTGTTTACATCTTTTGGAAGCTTCTTGACATTCTCTGTTTATATTCATTCGGCGGTACTGATTTTTAGCATACACGTTTCTTGAAAGTTTTCTGATGCCACCTTTCCCTATCAGCACCACCACTAGCAGCACTAGTGCTTCTTCCTGCAGTGCCAGAAACAAGGCACTCTAAAGATAGTAATGAGTGTAATCAAATTTACTATGAACTGGATGAGAATCAAACCCGAAGCTGCGTATGTATATGTGATATCTATACTATTCCACAGGGTTGTGCGAGTCAAAACAGAAAGGCAGTCTGCAAATTCCTTCTGTCCTCACGTTCCTCCAATCTGTATGTTGCTCCAGTTGGAAGGTTAACCCATGGCCAGGAAGCTTAGTCTACACGTCCTTACTATCTCAATAAATCCTCTCCATCCTTTCCCTCTTGCCGGTTTCAACCCCTACCTCCATGCCTTTACCTACTCCCCTCCTTAAATCTCCCTCTTCATTTAATCTCTCTCTCACCTCTTTATAGGAGGTCACCGAGTGTCCGTTCAAGGTCCAACTTAGGGAAGCAGGTGGTCGCGAGCCTTTCGATGCACACACCAGCATCAGCTGACCTCCCACTCTCGTGGCCCCGGGGTTGGAGATGACCACACTAGTTGGTAACACTGTGTGGGAGAAAGAGAAGATTTTGTTAGTTTAATCTTCAGGGATGCTCCCTGACACGGGTCTTACCCACATAAGATGACCCTGTCAGTGGTGCCCGCCCTATTGCGCGGGCGCAACAGGGTAGTGTGTCCATTTTTTATTAAACATAACTGAATAGAAAGCTCTATATGTGACAGCGTTTTTCCCTGTGTAGAGCTTTTTCAAGTCTAACCATGATAAAGCTCTTCACAGAACTAAACTTCGCTTTTTGTTTTCGTACTGTACGCCATTATGCCTTATCACCCAGCGACCACTTGCTTAGCTGTGATGTACTCGGGTTAGTGAAGAAAGAAGGTAAGAACGCGTATAGGTGGTTCAGGTTAAGGTTCTCTGTTGAGAAAGCTTAAATTGTTGTTCAGCTGACACTATAGCAGAAGGCGCTCTTCCTACTCTCCACTCACTCCGAAAACTCTGCCAGTATGAATGTTCGGTGAATAGAGTTGCCACGTCATGCTGATAGTAGTGAATATTCTTTTATAGGGGAAAAAAAAAGCTTGTGCACTTTAGATCTAATATTGCTGCTGCTGCTAGTAACAAAAATCATGAACTACAACTAGTAATATTACCTTATTACTACTTCTGTTGCTACTACTACTGCTACTACTACTACTACTGCTACTACTACTACTACTACTACTACTACTACTACTACTACTACTACTACTACTAATATTAATAATAATAATAATATTAGATTTTAGGTTAATATATTTGTAAGTTAAATATCCCAGTCATAGTTGAGTTTCTCGTGGGCAAAACTATCTATATTGGATACAAATTTGTAGAAATATTATATAGTAGTGACATAGTAGTAATAGTGTGTGAGAGAGAGAGAGAGAGAGAGAGAGAGAGAGAAAGACAGACAGACAGACAGACAAACAGACAGTCATTTTATCTTCACTAAAGTTGGTGACAGTACAAGAAAAAATTGTCAATTTGGAAACAAGTGGATAATTATCCCTGACGAAAGAAGTAATGATTTTTTGAGAGTC
>WNWK01000120.1:420000-460000 GCA_009830355.1 Cherax destructor
TCCAATATCCCTTGTATATGCTCCCTCCACTGTTAATTCGGATAACCGGAATATTCATTCTGAATTAAATTATACTTGGAAATGAGTTTCAACCATTTTGCTGTTAATGTTATTTTTTTTTTTAGATAGGAAGCAATGAAAGGATTCCACTTTAATTATTAGCTTTCCAAGCTGCTGGTGGCTTGGGAATTTTCATGAGCAATGAATTCTCTAATTGTAAAACGAGTTTGTAATAAGTTGTGTTTTATTAGCGTTGGGGAGTTTATGTTGTTTTTTGACGACGAAAAATAGAGTTTTATCTTGAAATGTCAATGAATTGTGCCATCCGAATATATTATCACTTTTGTGAGGTAAGTTAGCATTATTATTATTAATATTATTATTATTATTATTATTATTATTATTATAATTATTATAATTATTATTATTATTAGTAGTAGTAGTATATTTTTAAGTTTTATGTATGTATATTATTATTTTTTATACTTTATATTTTTTTAAAGCATGGTATTATATGAAAAATATAGATAGTTTTAGCAAATTTCCTAAATTGTCATTAATCCATTAACAAATACATACCCAACTATACTTTGGTTATCTCTCTTGAGGGACTGATTCCCAGGCTTTTGTGTACATACGTGATGCTATTGGTGCCAGCACGGGTATGGGGGACACACTAAAATAACTGGTTGGAGGGAAAAACAAAAAGCAAGGGAGTGGGGGGGAAGTGCTGTTGTGGTCGTTATCATTCCATGAGTGCATAGGAATCACTTTTCAATCGCATGGAAATGACACACTCCCATCTTTCAAAATGCTGGCACTGAGTTTCCCCCCACCTCCAAAGCCTGGCTTTCCCGTTTTTTTTTTCCCCCTGAATCCCTTCATTGGTTTTTATCAAGCTTAAGCTGCAACAGCAAGTAAAACCCCAAAATCACTTGTCTTCAGCTACTCTTATCTGAAGTGCTGACACATTTTTACTAAATACTCGTTCTCACACATCTCTAAACCCCTTTCCACACCCTGCCACGTTCCATACACCTTCCATCCACTCCTATCTTCCCCCATACTTTTTATATCCTTCTGTATTGCATTATTCCTAATTTTGTTTGGTAATTTTTATTTGTTATTACTACTACTATTGGCACTATTGATAATATTTTTTAGATGATATTTTTTTGAAATTGATAATGAAACTTTTTGCAACCTAAGATATATTTTTTTCAAAAGCGTATAAATGTTGGAACAATATTAGGCGACTATTATGGGTGGCGGCCATAATAGGCAGGATAACAATTCTTTGTTAATTTATCGGTGTACAAAATAGATACTTATATCTATTAATAAACAATGCGAGTTTCCTCTAATTTCTCTTATTAGCAAATTAATTATTCTCGATTCTTGGACTGCGTGCGGCCAGCAGTAACAGCCTGGTTGATCAGGCTCTGATCCAACATGAGGCCTGGTCACAGACCGGGCCGCAGGGGCGTTGACCCCTGGAACTCTCTCCAGGTAAACTCCAGGTAATACAGGTGAAATGTACTCAGTGGCCACCACGAAATCGACTAACTTTAACAAAACAATGAAGGAACACTGCAGCAGGCCCATTGGCCCATACTAGGCAAGTTCTTCTCAAACCCAAACCCTCTAAACAATATTATTTACTCGATCTATTTTCACTGCTACCCAACGAATTAGTTTTGATAATTATCATTTTTATTATAATTACTTATCACATAGTTTTGCGATGGTCATTCATATTCTATGTTACAGGTCGATTCACACTTAAAAATCATGCCGTTAGGCTACACACTAAGTGTATTGCCAGAACAAACTAAAAAAACATTAGTGTCACATAATTTGTAATTAAAGTACATTTATTTTTTAATGCTAATACTTGTAATACTTTTTTTGTGAGCAATTTTGAAAGTTAGCTTCCTAGTATAACAGGTGCTATTCTGAACGACATTACCATTTGTAATCTGTATATTGTGCAGGAGAGTTAATTCAATTATCAAATAATATATCTCATTAGTGTCAATAATCACTGCTAATGGATTAATAATAATAACTGATAACACCAGCAATATCATTTAAATTTGTTATTCCCATAAAAAAACACTTATCTGGATATTGTTTTTGCTAATAAATAATTATGACAAGAGGCTGTCATTGTTGATATTAACACCAACTGCCAAGAGGAGGTTAATTATAATTTTGATGAACGCTTCTCAAAGCTTTATACTGTAATAAAAAATATAGATAAGAGAGTACATACTGTGTGTATATATATATATATATATATATATATATATATATATATATATATATATATATATATATATATATATATATCGTGCCTAATAGGTAAAACTTGCGATTTTGGCTTAAATAGCAACGCTCTTCTTGCCGAATAAGGCAAGGGAAAATTTGTGTATGCAGTAATTTCGCAGAAATCATTCTGAACCTAAGGAAAAAAATGTATTTCATTGTGTTTGTTTATTATTAAATTATTGTAAACTTATCTAAAATATATTTACTTGGATTAGGCTAAATTAAATTGCGCTTGTTATATTAAGGTTAGGTAAGTTTTTTAAGGTTCTTTTGGTACAAAAGAACCTTAAATAAACATAAATGAACATAAATTTTACCTATTCGGCACGGCAAATAGTGTCTCGCTTGGAGCACCTCTGGGAAGCGATGCCATTGACACAATTCTCAGGAAGAAACTGAAGAATTGAGGAGAATGGAACAACGAATAGGCAATCTTGACACCCATGATGCCTTGTACCTTCTCACAAAATGCTTGAGTCTGCCCAGGTTGACATATTTCCTAAGATGTGCTCCTTCATATGATAACGCTATACTGCACGAATATGACAGTATCCTGAGGCAGATCTTTACTAAAGTACTTAACCTTACTCTAGAAGATGGGCAGTGGGACCAAGCTACACTCCCAGTCAGACTAGGAGGCATTGATGTCCGCAAGTCATCTCAGATTGCTCTACCTGCTTTCCTGTCTTCATGCATTGCATCCAGAGGGCTTGTAGCAATTCTCCCTGAACATCTTAGAGACAAGATTGGAATCCATGACCAAAAGTTCGTTGACGGAGCCAGGATCTGGGATAATCTAACGGGCTCTGAAACCAGGTCTGCTTCCCCAACAGTCGCACTGGGATGGCCCAGTAGTAGAGAATATAGCCTCAGCAATGCTTCAGAGTGTCAGGGAAGGATAGAGCCCGCCTCCTGGCAGTGAGAGCCCTCATGCAGGGGACTTTCTGTTGGCTGTTCCCAACTCCAGCCTTGGCACACTCCTCGACCCACAGACCATCCGCATTGGTGTTACCATTCGACTTGCCGCCCTATTCTCTATGTGTGGCAGTGAAGCAGCAGACCGATTTGGGTACCATGGTCTGTGTGTCAAATCCGAGGGAAAGATTACAAGACATGAAGAGGTTAACATTATCAAGAGGATGCCCAGCAGTAAGGAAGCCACCCCAACTATGCAGATCTGATGGTAGCCAAAAGTGTCCAGATGGTATCACCCTTCAAGCCTGGACAGACGGCAAGCAGGTGGTGTGGGACTACACATGTGCATCTACCTTGGCTGATACCTATCTCCAATACACCAGGGAGGAAGGAGGGGCAGCTGCCACCTTCAGGGAGTCCCAAAAGTTGAGAAAATACGGAGAACTTGCCCATCATTATATGTTTGTTCCCATAGGCTGGAGACCCTTGGCTCATGGGGAAAGAGTGCATCTACGTTCCTCAAGGAGCTGGGCAAAAGACTCAACAGGGTAACTAGGGATCCCAGGGCAGCTAGTTTTATGTTCCAGCGACTCAGCGCTGCTGTTCAGATGGGTAATGCATGCTGTATTTTGGGCATGCGCCCCAGCTCGGAGGAGCTGGATGAGATTTTCCATTATAATCAGTGACGAACTTGTAGTCATGTATCTCTCACACCTCGTGTAATGTATATTCCATCTTTATATCAACAATGTATCTCCTAAATCTTTTGTACCATATTATGTAATATATATATATATATATATATATATATATATATATATATATATATATATATATATATATATATATATATATATATATATATAATCAAAGTCTTGCAAGAAGTGTGTTAACATGTCAATTTAAAAACGCTCAGACTGCAGCATCCTCATCCCTCCCTCATCTGACATTGCTCACACTCCAACAGAACGTCCATTAAAGCTATTTGTCTTCATTCTCCTATCTAGTACGCTCACATAAACTTGCTAGATCCTCAAGCCCCTATTACTCGAAGCTTTTAACCCCTCCCTCCAACAGTTCCTGATATGATCCATACCACTCCTGATTTGTACACCCTCTTCGTCATGATATCCCTCTCCGGTCTCTGCACATCCAAACCATCTCAACAACCTCTCCTCTGCTCTCTGAGTTATACCCTGGTGATCCCCTACATGACTTATTAGTTTCTCTTATCCGAATTCTCTTCATGATATTCACATTGCCTTCAAACGCGACATCTCCACTGTTTGTAGCCTCCTTCTGGATGAAGCTTTTTAAACCCACGACTCCCGAATGATAGTGTTGGCTCCACTGTACTATGATACTTTGCTTTTGTTGCCTCCATAGATAACCTCTTTTCACAGATGCCTTAACACACCACCCCATCTTTTTCTTCTCATCGGTTCTATATTCCCTCCCTCCAATTTAGGTATTTTGTTATTCTCATTTCCTTCTCTTTTCTGTATTCCATTTTTATATTCCCTCGTTTACATACCTTCCCAAATTTGTCTACCAACCTTTGCAACTTCTTCTTCAGAGTCGACTAAAGAAAGAGTAACTGTGATAACTTCAACTTCGTATCAAATCCAACATCTTTTAATCCCACACTCTTCCCAACAACCTAGCATTTTCACTTTTTATAATCCCGTCTATAAATATGTTAACCATGGTGACATCACATATCCCTGTCTAAATCTTAATTGGTCTATACATTTGGAACATCTGCCACTGGCTCCCCTATGAAATCTATCATATACCTTTAATTAAGTCAGTAAGTGTAACTAACAACTTTTATATCAATACTTTTCACTTATATACTTTTCACTTGGTATGTACATCCCCTACATTTCTTAAATCCTTCTTAATCCTCACCAATCTTACTTTGTCTTATCCCTAATTTCTTTAATAATTATGTCATTACACTCAACACTTATCTTCTTATAATTCTTACGTTCACTCTTGTCACGCTTTATCAGTAATTTGGTATCTTCCCTTCTTTCATGCATATATTAAACAAATACACCAACTACTCCAACTACACCAACTACTCCGTCATTTAATTCACAGTTGATTTTAACATCTGTCTGAATCCCATCTATCCAAGCCACTTTAACACCCCTTTACCCATCCCTTTCATTCTACCCAGTCTCATAGCACTTTCCCCAAATCGACCTCAGGCTCTTCCTCACTCCTATCCAATGTTCCTTACCTCCTTTCACAAAATCACCGCCCCTTCCCTCATCATTAGCATTCAACAAATAGCCAAAATATCGTTTCCACCTTTCCAGTACCTCCACCTCCGCATCTAATATCTCCCCACTTTCGTTTTTAATTATTAAGTCCACTTGTTGTGCAGGCTTCCTCATCTGTTAGTAGATATCTCCCAAAAGAGTTTCTTATTCTCACAAAATTTGCTGATATCCTCGTCGCTCTCTTATTGGCTTATCCTTTTGCACTCTCTCACCACTCTTTTAACTTCCCACTTCTTGTTCAATTACTCTGCCTTCAGTCTGTCATTTTTTTCATCGTAAAAATCTCTCGTATGCTAATTCTGTTCTCCCTCACCACGCTTTTTACCTCACCATTTCACCAAGTATTCTTCTTCCCACCTACACTCACCCTCCCTCTTCCCACGTACACTCACCCTCCCTCTTCCCACGTACACTCACCCTCCCTCTTCCCACCTACACTCACCCTCCCTCTTCCCACCTACACTCACCCTCCCTCTTCCCACCTACACTCACCCTCCCTCTTCCCACCTGCACTACACCCTTCTTCCCACCTACACTCACCCTCCCTCTTCCCACCTACACTCACCCTCCCTCTTCCCACCTGCACTAAACCTTCTTCCCACTTGCACTCACCCTCCCTCTTCCATCCAGCATTCACCCTCCCATTTCCACAAACTTCTGCTGCTTTCTGAATGATATTAATAAACGATTATAATAAGCTTAGATTGGAGTGTTTCGTATTTTTTCTTCCTGCTAGCTTGTTTCCACACAGTATCTCTCCCATTTTTATCAATATGCTTATTTTTGGTTATATAAAAGATTTTTACAGGTTTGTGTGTGTACTCATTTAGTTGTGGCTGCAGGGGTCGAGTCATAGCTCCTGGCCCCGCCTCTTTACTGGCCGCTACTAGGTCTCTCTCCCTTTGCCATGAGCCTTATCATACCTCTTCTTAAAGCTATGTATGGAACTTGCTTCCATTACTTCACTCTCCAGATTATTCCACTTCCTGACGACTCTAAGACTAAAGATATACTTCTAACATTCCTATGACTCATCTGGGTTTTCAGCTTCTAATTGTGGTCCCTTGTTCCTGTATCCCATCTCTGAAATATTCGAGCCCTGTCCACCGTGCCAATTTCTCTCAGAATTTTATACGTTATCATGTCCTCCCTGTCCCTCCTATTCTCTAGTGTCATCAGGTTGAGTTCCCTTAACCTCTCCTCATAAGACATACCTCTCAGTTCCGGGACTAATCGTGTTGCAAATTTTTGCACTTTCTCAATTTCGTGACGTGTTTGACTAGGTAAGGGTTCCATACTTGTGCTGCATACTCCAGTATAGGCCTGGCGTACACGGTGTACAATGTCGTGAATGACTCCCTATTCAGATGTCTAAACGCTAATCTTAAGTTTGCCAAGCGCCCATATGCTGCAGCAGTTACTTGATTGATGTGTGCCTAAGGAGACATGTTCGTTGTAATGCTTACCCCAAATCCTTTTCTTTAAGTGACGTTTGCAGCTTGATTCATGTGGGCCTTTGCACTTCGCTACTGTTCTAAGCATTTTGCAGATCCTGTCAGATTCTTATTCTTCGTTGTCGGTATTCTTCTCATCATTTCACATCAGCGAACAGTGACACTTCTGAATCTATTCCTTCCATCATGTCATTCATGTATACAAGAAACAGCACCGGACCTAGGACTGACCCTTGTGGAACCCCACTCGACACATGCGCTCACTCTGACACTTCATCAGTACCAACATTCTTTGTTTCTTTTCTATCAGGTATTCCCTGAGCCATTGCAGCACTTTCCCTATTATTCCTGCCTGCTCCTCTAATTTTTGCACCAGTCTCTTGTGTGGTACTATGTCAAAAGCCTTCTTGCAGTCCAAAAAGATGCAATCTACCCATCCCTCTCTCTCTGTCTTACTTCTGTTACCTTATTGTAGAACTCAAGTAGATTTGTGACACAGGATTTCCCATCTCTGAAGATGTGCTGATTGTCATGTATGAGGAAAATATTTTCAATGTGTTCCACCATCTTCTCGTGATGATCTTTTCCATGACTTTACATACTATACAAGTCAGTGACACTGGTCTGTAGTTTAACGCTGCCTGTCTGACTCCTTTCTTAAAAATTGGAACTACATTTGCTGTCTTCCATGCTTCAGGCAATTGCCCAGTTTCGATAGATTTACTGAAGATTGCTGCTAGTGGTACACACAGTTCCTCTGCTCCTCTCTCAGTATCCATGGAGATATGTTATCTGGATCCACCGCCTTTGAAGTATCTAGTTCACCTAGCAGTTTCTTCAGCCTCTTCACTTCTTCCTCGGTTGTATGTATTGTGTCCAACACCCGTCTTTTTGGAGGTCTTTCTGTCTCCTCTGTGAACACTTCTTTGAATCTCATGTTGAAGCTCCTCACATACTTCGCGGTCATTTCTTGTGACCTCCCCTCCTTCCTCAGCCTGATTAACTCGTCCTTGACTGTTGTTTTCCTCCTGATGTGGCTGTACAACAGCTTTGGGTCAGATTCTCGTATTGTCTTTGGGCCTCCCTTCTTACCTATGCATTTTCACTTCTGGCTCTGCGACTGCTCTCCTTATTCCCTGGGTCCTTTGCCTTTATACTTCTTCCATTTTCTAGCACATATGGTTTTGGCCTCCCTGCACCTTTGGGTGAACCATGGGCTCATCCTGGCTTTTTCGTTATTCCTGTTACCCTTGGGTACAAACCTCTCCTCAGCTTCCTTGCATATTGTTGTCACATATTCAAGTCATATAGTTTACTGACTTTCCTGCCAGTTCTCTGTCCCACTGAACCCCATGCAGGAAATTATTCATGCCTGCGTAGTCCCCTTTCTTGTAGTTTGGCTTCATTCGTCCGGCCCTTCCTGTTTCCCCTCCACTTGTAACTCTATGTATTCGAAGCTCAGAACCACATGATCAATGGCCCCGAGGGATCTTTCATATGTTATTTTTTTATTAACACATCGGCCGTTTCCCACCAAGGCAGGGTGGCCCGAAAAAGAAAAACTTTCATCATCATTCACTCCATCATTGTCTTGCCAGAGGCATGCTTACACTACAGTTATAAAACTACAACATTTAACATCCCTCCTTCAGAGTGCAGGCACTGCACTTCCCATCTCCAAAACTCAAGTCCGGCCTGCCGGTTTCCCTGAATCCCTTCATACTTTGCTTCCACTCCAACAGCACGTCAAGTATTAAAAACTATTTATCTCCATTCACTCCTATCAAATACGCTCATGCATGCTTGCTGGAAGTCCAAGCCCCTCGCACACAAAACCTCCTTTACCCCCTCCCTCCAACCTTTCCTAGGCCGACTCCTACCCCGCCTTCCCTCCACTACAGATTTATACACTCTCGAAGTCATTCTACTTTGTTCCATCCTCTCTTCATGTCCAAACCACCTCAACAACCCCTCCTCAGCCCTCTGGATAATAGTCTTGTTAATCCCGCACCTCCTCCTAATTTCCACACTACGAATTCGCTGCATTATATTCACACCACACATTGATCTCCACCCATGCTTCACACCCATATAAGAGTGTTGGTATAACTGTACTCTCATACATTCCCCTCTTTGCTTCCACGGACAAAGATCTTTGTCTCCACAGACTCCTAAGTGCACCACTTACCCTTTTACCCTTTCATATGTGATGTCCTCAATATATGCACTACTCAAGGTGAATACTAGGTCTAGTCTCGTTGGTTCATTTTCTCCTCTCTGGTAGTGTCCCTTACGTGTTGGTACATGAGGTTTTCCAGTACCACTTCCATCAACTTAGCCCTCCACGTTTCTTGACCCTCATGTGGCTCCAAGTTCTCCCATTCGATTTCCTTGTGGTTGAAGTCACCCATGATCAGCAGCTTTGCCCTGCTCGCATGAGCCCTTCTGGCCACTTCAGCCAGTGTGTCAACCATCGCTCTATTACTCTCATCATACTCTTGCCTTGGTCTCCTGCTGTTGTGTGGTGGGTTATACATCACTGTAATGGCCACCTTGGGACCTCCAGACTGAAGTGTTCCTATTATGTAATCTCTTGCTTCTTCTCTGTCTCTCTCCAGCTCATCAAAATCTCATCGGTTTTTGATGAGCAGTGCCACTCCACCCCCTCTGTTCCCTCTGTCTTTCCTCAGGATCTGATATCCTGTTGGTGAGCTTGGTTTCTGTGAGGGCTATGATGTCTGGTGATGCCTCTTTGACTCTTTCGTGCCACTCCTCCCACTTATTCATTATTCCATCAGTGTTGGTGTACAATACCTTCAGTTTCCTCTCCAACACTGTGAGGGTGGGGGATCTGGCAGTGTACTGTGTGATTCTATAGTGGAGTGTTGGGTGGGGGGCTGTAAGTGTGGATTGTGGTCTGTGTTGGATAGAGTGTTTGATTGTGGGGTTCTGGGGGTGGTTCTGTGTGTGCTTGCTCTTGTTGCTCTGCCCTGCTCTGGTTGTCCTCTGCTGATTCTGACCTTTTCTCTCTTCCTAGCCTCTTTTTTCACTTTTGTGTCCTCTCCCTCAGCTGCTGTCGTTCTGTTTTTGTTCTGTCTTGGTCTAGGAACACCCTCTTGTAGCTGATGATTCCTTCAGCCGTGGTTTCTCTTGCATGATCCTGTTTTGCACCGTTTCTGTTTTGAAAATCAGCTTGACCGACAGTTTTCTCCCCTTCAAGTACCCTCCTATTCTCTGAAAATTTACTATCTCAGTCATGTCCTCTTTGCCTATTTCTTTGAAGATATTTTCAATTTCCTGTCGTCTTTCATTGTGTGTCCTTCCCTCGCTCTCCTGAAGCCCATGAATAAACACTGACTTCTCCCTCTCCTCCTCCCAGTGCCTTTCCCTCTGTGTCTCTTGTTCCCATTAATACATGGCAATTTTCTCCCTTATTTTTTCCTGTAGCTCTTGGTGGCATGGTCGGGCCTCTGCATGTGACTTATCCCTCTCTCCCCCTTCACCCCCCTCCCCCACCACCATCCCTGCTCCCAACTGCTCTTCCCCTTCATTCCTCGGCCCTGCTTGGTGGGCTGATAGGGCCTTAGCATAAGTTAGTCTCCTTTTTTTCCCGTTGGGCTCTTCGTTCAGTAGGGGTGTACCAGCTTCAGATGCTGTCTCACCTCTGGTCAATACCCCTGTAACTTGCTTCAGAATATTTACCTAATATTCTAGGGCCCTTATCTTGGCTTCTGCAGCTTTACTTGTGACTCCCATTTCTTCTTCTCCTCTCCATCTTCTTTTCCAATTTCACAGAAAGCTCTGCCTTCATCCTTTTCTCCATTTTCGCAGACAATTCACTTAGTTTGCTCTCCAAGTCTTGTTCCATCCTTTTGCATTGCTTTTCCATCAATTCTTCCTTACCAGAACCATTCTCCTTTGATCTCCTGAGTCATCGACTTCCCTTCTGAGTCACCTTTTTTCTTTTTCTTTTTATAATGGGTTAGGTGTTGTAATTGTGTGTGGGGGGGTGGGGGGTTGTAAGGGGGAGAGAGATGGAAGAGGGAGGGAGAGGTACAGGGAGGTGATGGGGTGGAGAAAGAGTGAAAGGGGGCTAGAGGGAAAAGGGGGGAAGGGAGGAAGGGAAGAAGAGAGGGAATGGGGGATGGGGAAGAGAGGTAGAGGAAGAGAAAAGGGAGTGTGTGAGAGTGTGTGAGAGTGTGTGTGAGTGTGTGTGAGAGTGTGTGTGAGTGTGTGTGAGAGTGTGTGAGAGTGTGTGTGAGAGTGTGTGTGTGTGTGTGTGTGTGTGTGTGTGTTTGTGCGCGCGCGGGCGCGTCTTGAGGACAACAGCCATTAGATATTTCGATAAACAAAAAAATGTGTTGAAGAAAAATGGATAAAGACGGGACAGCACAAACATTGCTCCTGTAGCTACAAGTAGGCAATAACAAATAGGTAACTGAGACTAACCCTACAGACTAGACTCCTCAATCAACACTCACAGTACATCTTGACGACGACATGGACGGAGACAGGATGAGCGAGGTTGGTGTTGGTTGCACGACAGGTTAGAGTAACATTGTGCCACTCCCGGGTCAACCTCTCGACGATCAGGTTGTTCTGCACCTCGCTAGGACCAACCACCTCCCACACACTGTCCAGCAGACGCTCTCCCTGCCACCACGTCACATTGGGTAGCGGCGTGCCTGCAGTGGGTATGCTGGTGGTCAGATTATGCCCAGTGCCATATTGTTACAAGCAGAAGAATACACTACCTTAGCTGTAACAAGACCAGTCTGTGTTCAGTCTTCCTGTGCTCAGATTTTTATTGATATATTTTAATTCTGAATATTATAAATTATTATTTTAATTACAAGAGAAAGAGATACATAATAATTCATGAGCATAAAAGGCGCAGAAAACATTTAATAGAGACAAAACTTCTCAAAATGACGGAAAATTATAAGCAGGGGAAAGCTTGAATTCTTTTGTGATTTCTGCTACATTGGTGTGTGCATGTTTTGTGACGTAGCAGAGCCCGGCTGCAGGCATTTATGTTTGTAAGCTTAACAAGGCAGCTCAGTCGGACGACAGGACGAAAGGGCATAAAAGGGGCTTTTCAATAGCTTACGTCATCTTTAAAGGTCTTTGTAAAGCTGCAAGCTTCTGAAATCTGGTTGAATGTCAGTATGTACACGAGCGTGAATGTGTATGCGCTCGCTTGTGTGTGTTTGCGCACGTGTGTACTTTTGTGTTCATGTGTGTGCATATACATTTATGTATGTTTGTGCACACATACATGTTATATAAGCACTCTACGACTCACCTTTCCTAGAGAGGCAGGTAACTATAATCTTTTGCCCCTCGTAGTAAGGACCAATGATGCCGTCCTGGCCAACCCCGTCTGGCTGTCCATTACCTCCACACTTTTAGGAGGCTCTGCAAAAAAAAACGAAAAAATTCTTGAGTAACATCATAATCACGACAGCTCAAGCAACGCTGACATTAATCACCTTTCTTCAGCACCTTCATCTGGTTTCGTCTTGACCACTGTCAAGTTTTACCATTATTCACAAGTTTTATCCTCATTTACTAAATTAAGAAATGTTGTAGGTTCTGCTTTCTTATTGTTTTGCCTTGTTGTTTTGTTAGTTGTTATTATTATTATTATTATTATTATTATTATTATTATAAAAATGGTGATTGTTCAATGTTTCATTGTTTTCCTGAGTCTTGAAAAGTAATATTGCTTTAAAAAATAGCGATAACATTTTTAAGCGTTTATATTAATAATAATAATAATAATTATAATAATAATGACTAACAATAATAATAATTATAATAATAATAATAACTAACAATACTAATTATAAAAATATTGTTTTATGGTTCTTCATTATGGATATTTTGTCATTCATTACCATCAGAAATAGGTTTCTGAAAGCGAAGGTAAAACAACAAGAAAGTAAAAACTACAACATTTCTTAATTTAGTAAATAATAACGTTTAAGGATAAAACTTGTGAATAAGTATATAAACTTGACATATATATATATATATATATATATATATATATATATATATATATATATATATATATATATATATATATATATATATATATACTGTATATATTCGTGCCGAATAGGTTAAACTTGTGATTTTTGGCTTAAATAGCAACAATCTTCTTGCCGAATAAGGCAAGCGGAAATTTGTGTATGCAATAATTATGCAAAAATCATTCTGAACCTAACGAAAAAAATATATTTCATTGTGAGAGAGAGAGAAGTGAAGTATTTCAACGTAAACAATCCAACTACCATTGTACTGTCACTGAGTTCAGGTTAAACTCTCTCAAACATAAACGCCATAAAATGTCATTCGCGTCCGTCGCAGGCAACAACATGTATGTTGCCTGCTGCTTTTACCAAAAGGCCACGGCTACCCAAAGAGTTAGTCATACAAAGTCATCTCTTCCCTTAACTGTAATATATTACTTATTTTCTGTCTAGTAGATTATGTACTTTATTTCAGTTGAGATTCTTCTTTTCTGGTCCTATATATCCTACGTAGAACAACTGGCGTCTTTATTACTTAAGTATTTTCTTTTATTTTCAATTTGTCATTATTCTACACCATTTTTTTCTTTTGTTTGTCTATTATATTTCATATACAAATCGTTCTTCGGCGAGTTTGAACGATTTAATATGTTGCACTGGTACATAGGGGTGGGATAACTTTTTGGCTCGTCACACAAGGGAAGATATGATAACAGAATATAAGATACTTAAAGTTTTGTTACTTAAAGTTTTGTTACTTAAAGTTTTGTTAGAGGAAACAGAGACAAAATGTTTCAGATGTAAGGCACAGTGGCAAGAGAGCCATTTGTTGAAGTTTAGAATATAGACGAGCCACTGAGATATTAGGAAATATTTCTTCATTCTCAGGGTGCTACTTAAGTGAAATAAATTAGATGAGGTGGAAACAAACTCAATGTACAGTTTCAACAGTAGGTATACTTTGGCCCACATGGCCAGCAAATAGTATAATTTAACCACTTTTTTGAGATTAAGAGGCAGGGATAGTAGCTGAATTTCGACCCCCCTGCGAATATATACCTGTGAGTACAAGCATACATATATGCATACAAACATGCACACACATACATACATACATACATTAAAAACAGGATCAATACAATAGGTCTACCAGCCCATTCTAGGTAAATAAACCTTAAGCCTCGTACCTCACTGGTACAGCGCTGGACATGCTACCTGTCAGGTCGATGTTTCGAGTCCTCATTCATTCTCTCTGTTCACTTGTTTGCAAATATACATACATACAGAAGAGATCCAGAGTCAGGACAATACATAAGGCATAAAATAGCGGCTATAAAGGAATTTAATATATTAAATACCAATTTTGTGTCTAATGGATGATCGCCATTAGAGGGACGCTATGTTGTTTCACAAAGGGGGAGGGAGGAGGATGGAAAAAAGGAGGAAAAGGAGAACAAAAAAGAGGAGGAAAATGAAAATAAAAAGGAATAGGAGGAGACAGTCAAACAGACAAACGAACATATCACAGAATACATGGGCAATGAAGAAGAAAAATCTAAATTGGGCATAAAATCGATGGAAAGGAAGAGAAGGAGAAGGCAAGGGGAAGAGGGAAAAATTCGGATATATCTGTTAAAATAGAAGTAGGAAGGAGGAAAGGAAAGAAAAAAATAATAAAGAATAATAGAGAAAAGGAGAAAGGCAGAACCTAGAGGAGGCATGGACACAGAGAGAGAGGAAGTATTATGGAAGCAGTGAATCAAGTCACTAACCAAGGTGAATAAACACACTGGTGTAGACTAACGTCTACACCAGTGTCTCCACAGTTTGCTACTGCTATAGTTATATTAAAATTATTAGGTATCTACGATGAGGTTTCTTATAGTGGCTGCCTGAATTTTTTTCCTAAGGTTTTTGTTTTTCCGTGGAGTACGCCTCATCTGATCGGCTTGAAACTTTTATTGCTCATATACTGCAACTAAGAAAACGTTCAACCAGCCTCTGGCATGTGCAGGCATCCCTCTAGTCAACATTATACAGACCACTTCCGGTTTTGGTTGTCGTTCGATAACTGAAGTAAATATCTGTAGTTCCACTTGTGTGATGAATGCTTCATGTACCGAATAAAAGACATGCTCTAGATCAAGTTTATTATCAGGGCATCATTTCTCTGAGCGAAACGTTGTCCCAATTTGTTCTGTAAAGTATTTGTCTAAATCACTACTGAAAGGCAATAAGCCCTCTTGGATCCAGTGTAGTTCACAGACTTCTTGTCCTCCTGACTCTCGAATCATCTTTATTATAGATTTATTTGTAGAAGTATAATGCGCTTATTATTAAGCAACATACATATAGGATACAAGTGAAGCTGAAAGTCTGTGAGCTAGAGCTTTCACTTTATTAGTTGGCTGTCTTTGTCGAATGTTTGTAGTAAGGAAGTGTTTCACACACTGATGAGATGTCTGAGAAAAGTACAGAAAGGGTTGATATTTGCCCGTCCTGTAGTATAACAGTTGTCTTCTGGCTGTCCGCAAAGTTGTGTCATAAAGGGAACCTTCAGAGTATTTCCGTTGAGCATAACAGAAAGGCCACCATTTAGGTGTATGTTGAACATAACAGAAAGGCCACCATTTAGGTGTATGTTGAACATAACAGAAAGGCCAATGTTTAGGTGTATATTGAAATGGCAAGCCAGGTCAAAGCTCAAGATAATTTGTTCAGCAATCAGAGATGAGATAATTGCTAGATCATCCAAGAGAGTGGTGCATACTCAACGCAGAAGCTAATTTATGTTACAAAACGTTTCAGCTACTGCTGTAAAGTTTCATTTGTATATTTGTATATCTAAAGATCATCCTCCCTGCGGACCACTCCTGAACTACTTTTGTTAAATTGAAAATAAAACAACATAGGAACAAAAACTAAAAATAAACACATAGGAAAGTAAAGTGTATATATGAATGTTAGTCGAAATATACAAGATTTGGGTCTTATTTTACATGACCATGAGGCAGAGAAAAAACGCTGGCAATCTTTCCTGATGAATAACGTTTAACAGGCTTCCGCTCCATACTCATATGAGAGGCCGGTCGCATCACCCTGGATAATTTCTGTTTATCAACGTACCAACTAGTTCCGCATAGTTATTGCAGAGCCAACTTTCACCCTCAGCATATCAACTTCCTCAGTGAGCGCCTCCATTCAGTCTCACGTCATCCCCAGCAGTAATGTAATTTTGGGTGCTTCTTGTGAGTGGTGTCTGGAAGCAGCACCCGTCGTGGTGTTTGTTGTGAGTGATTCCTGCAGCATCGTCCGTCATGTTGTGAGTGATCCCTGCAGCATCGTCCGTCATGTTGTGAGTGATCCCTGCAGCATACTTCATGATCAGTGCTGTGAGTGATCCCTAGAGCAACATACTTCATGATCAGTGCTGTGAGTGATCCCTAGAGCAACATACTTCATGATGAGTGCTGTGAGTGATCCCTAGAGCAACATACTTCATGATGAGTGTTGTGAGTGATCCCTAGAGCAACATACTTCATGATGAGTGCTGTGAGTGATCCCTAGAGCAACATACTTCATGATGAGTGTTGTGAGTGATCCCTAGAGCAACATACTTCATGATGAGTGTTGTGAGTGATCCCTAGAGCAACATACTTCATGATGAGTGTTGTGAGTGATCCCTAGAGCAACATACTTCATGATGAGTGTTGTGAGTGATCCCTAGAGCAACATACTTCATGATGAGTGTTGTGAGTGATCCCTAGAGCAACATACTTCATGATGAGTGTTGTGAGTGATCCCTAGAGCAACACATGCTGTGTTTAGCTGGAAAAGGTAAGAGGTTAAAACCAGAGTCAAAAACTCTTCCGTGTTTTGTTGTTGTCGTCCGAGATACAGAGTCTGTCAAATGATCTTAAATCGAGTGAAAAAAAGTAATGAGGAGAAAACTAGACCGTTTATAGTCAATGAAGTTCTCTGTTTTGGCTATCAGCGGACTCATGTTTTTTTTTTCACTTTTTTATTTTGCTCTATTATTCATTCTACCTCTTTCTCTCTCAAAAACACTGGTACTTAAATAATAATATGCCACTAAGTGGCATGAGAAACAGAATGATCAGCGATCGAGAAGTCATATACATGTGTGCGCAGCTTTAAGAATGTTTTCCGAAGTCCGATACATCACAGCGTCGACGCATATTGAACAGTTAATAATGCGCCCCGAGGTAAAATTGGATGCGAGTGTCACACGCATATATATATATATATATATATATATATATATATATATATATATATATATATATATATATATATATATATATATTGTGTGTGTGTGTGATATCACTGATATCACATCTTTACTGGGATCTTGTTGAAAACACATACACACACACACACACACACACACACACACACACACACACATACACAAGCTCCCTGGTATATTCTAATAAGCTCACTGGTGTTGCCAAATGAACTCCCGTGTATTGCCCTCGGGTATTATCACCTCTGCAAGGCTTTGTGTGGGCGAACCCACCGGCCTGGTTAATTGTCGCCAGCTCTACTTTAAGGCCCATTTTAGGTGGTAAAGGGCCACTTGAACCATAATTGAGAGGAATGGAAGTGGTTGGCTATTTCTTTTTGTTTAACGTTGCTCCGTTTTTGGAGATTCTTGTACTGGTGTAGGATCCAAACACACAAGTGTAATAAACATTGGTTAATGACTCAAACGAACCCTCATGGAGACAATGAAACGGCATTTGAAATTATATTTTCGTCCTGTCACTTGAGTCTAATGAAGAGGGGCATCATCTAATATATATATATATATATATATGTGCCCATCATTATATGTTTGTTCTTATAGGCTCATGGGGAAAGAGTGCATCTAAGTTCCTCATGGAGCTGGGCAAAAGACTCAACAGGGTAACTAGGGATCCCAGGGCAGCTAGTTTTCTGTTCCAGTTACTCAGCGCTGCTGTTCAGAGGGGTAATGCCTGCTGTATTTTGGGCACGCGCCCCAGCTCTGAGGAGCTGGATGAGATTTTCACATTATAGTCAGTGACAAACATGTAACAATGTGTACTGGATATGTATCTCTCGCACCTCGTGTGCTGTATATGCCATCTTTATATCAACAATGTATCTCTTAAATCTTTTGTACCATATTATGTAATAAAATATACCTATTGGTAAAAAAAAAGAATGAAAAGATGGGGTGGTAGAGGAAGTGGAATATTCAAATGGCTTCAGGAAGAAATCCAAATATTCTTCCTTTAAGCCTTTTTATCCACTTCTCCGAGGCTATGGGTCCCACAATTTGTACCAGAGGTGGACCCCATCTTATATATATATATATCATTATGTTTTAGGTGTATTAAGTGTGAGAAACTCAGGAGTTCGATCTTCTTTCCAAAGACTCAACCATCGCTTTACCTGACGATACCCCATGACCATCCATCACAAGTCAGGTGCCAAAGATGACCTCGGTGTGACACCCTGTTCAGCTGTCTGCACTGTGAGCCCCAAGTATAGAGTACTCAGGTCAGATTCTGTTTCATTACGTTTATGTCTAAAATCAAAACAAGATAAGGTCAGAGAAGAGCTATCCACTTCCATCCTTTATTTACCTCGTGAATTTGGTCTTAAAGTCTACGTTAGTAACTCTACAAGCGAGCAGTGTGTTTGCTTAGTGTGCACAGATGGTCGCTAATGGAGCGATGTCTCCTGCTGTCGTGAGGCTTTGGGTTGCTGACCTGAGAATCAATGGTGCTCTTCCATTCCTCTTAGCGGCAGGATGGAGGTGTAAATTGGATGCTACAGTCGTAAGCTTCTCAAAGCCTACACCAATTTCATTTATTCGATTCATGCATCCGTCTTTATTTGTTACAAAGATCCGAGAAATTATTGATAAAAGATTGGGAATATATTTCCCACTGTTGAATTAAATGTTCAGAATACCTTATGGTTCATCTTGGACCATTACCAAGCCTAGAAGGGACCTAAACGTCGTCCAAAAAAAAATAATCTCCAGTGTGTGGGTTGTGAATTGTTTTAACTACGGAATTATGACTTTCACTCTTCATAAGAAAATAAAAATATAGAGGAATACTATAGTAAACTTGTTGATCCATGCTAGGCAGATTATCTTCCATCTGAGTGATAAAATGGGACTAAAATAATTTCTAAATACTGAAAAAGATTCTTACTCGGATTCGTTTGAAGTGCGTAAAGGCGACATGAATGTAAACAAATTCACAAGTATGCTATACACGCCTTTATTTGTACAACGTTTAGCAAAAAGTACATCTTATTTTAAACAGTATTTAGAACGAAACATTGTCCAATAAAATCTTCTTATGAGTTTACCACTAAGACATTTTTTAAACGTTACGCGGAAGATTTGTCAATCCAACACCGAGGAAGAATCAGAATGGATAGAATAAACAAGATCAAGTTTAGAGAGAGGGAGAAATAACAGGAACTGAGTTTTGATCGCCGTGTTCCGACGAAATAATATTTATGTACATAAGATCCTGTGTTTTAGATGACTGTACTGGAAGTAGCAATCATCGCTGGCTCGATAAACTTTAGCTTAGTAAATCATTTCTGTTAATATAATGACCAGTCTGGCTTCATCCCACTTCACGAGGTGTCCGGCGGAAGTTCGGTGTCTGACGCAGCCTCCCTCCTATATTTGTGTTGATTGCCACATCCCTTACAGTCGTACACAACACTGGTGGTTTTAGCTTGCCCGGGAACTTGGCTAAAATAATATTACTCCATCGAAACAAGGCGATCAGTTAACCTAAGTTAAGCTCATCAACGATCACTAACACTATATACTACTATGTTTGTCTCAATCTCTGTTTAGGATTAACCGTCCCTTGTGAGCGAAACGTGTCTAAAATAAATCTAATGTTTCACTTGTTTAATATTTTCTTGTCGATACACAAATAACCAGCAAATGGGAAACTGAAACGTAGACGACGTTTTGGTCCGACTTGGCCCATTAACTAGTGACACAGAAACGTGAAGGAAAGAGAACCAGTGTATATACAATAGGGGGGAGGGGCCAGGAGTAAAACAAGAGGAGGTAATAGAAAAATGGAGGAGTTGTGGTAGTAGTAGAAGTAGTAGTACTAGTAGTAGTAATAGTGGCAGAGGTGGCAATAAGAAGGAAGTAGTGGTCATGACACAAGAATCAAAGAGAGAAGAGTTAGCTCAGTTATTTGTGTATTGTTCCTGTCACAGTATTGTTCCTTTTTGTTCTCTCCTTGTCGATATTCGATAACATCTTTGACTTTTATACTTGTCTTTATTTATTTATAATTACTATATGAAGCAGCAGAATGAGAAAAAAATGAAATTTGAAAGAAAATATGAAGTTATATATGTGGCACTCAAATGCTTCTGATCCAAGGAACTAGAGCTGCCTATTTTTTTTTATGAACCCCAATTGCCTCTCGTTCCCAAGGTGTTGTATACCCCTGCGGGTTTATGGTTTCCCTGTGAATATAATTAAATTTCTGAATTTTCTGAAGAATTTAAATTTTACTGACAGGTGCAGCTATTCTTAGGTATGTCTTGTAAGAATAGTATGTGGCAGGGTGATGTCAACAAGAATGATGGATGGCAGGGTGATGTCAACAAGAATGATGGATGGCAGGGTGATGTCACCCAGAATGATGGATGGCAGGGTGATGTCACCCAGAATGATGGATGGCAGGGCGATGTCACCCAGAATGATGGATGGCAGGGTGATGTCACCCAGAATGATGGGTGGCAGGGTGATGTCACCCAGAGTGATGGATGGCAGGGTGATGTCACCCAGAGTGATGGATGGCAGGGTGATGTCACCCAGAGTGATGGATGGCAGGGTGATGTCACCCAGAGTGATGGATGGCAGGGTGATGTCACCCAGAATGATGGATGGCAGGGTGATGTCACCGCGATGGATGAGTTGGGGAAATTGATATCTAAACGAATGGTGTTCAACAGCTCGCGCCAGCACCAAGATGCGGCGGCTGACAGTACTTGAGATGCTGAGAGTTTATGCTTGCCGGTTTCTTGAAAAAAATCATATTTTATTAGGAGTCCCCAAAAGAGGAACCTTTAAGAAGATAATTGATTTTTTTCCTTCCATTAACTTTATTTTATTTCGCTCATAACTCGAGAACACTCCATCCAGTCGGCTTCAAATTTTCAACGCCTGTTTGCGGTAGCCAGGAGCAATAAGCAGAGTTATTGAACCTATTCTTAGAATGGCTCAGATAACCTCCAAAATCCTCAGCGGCATGGCTTCAAACGTTCAAGAAAGTTTCCAAAAAATCGACAACAGAGAGTGGAATTCAAAAGTATTGGTGCAGATTTCACCATTTAAGGTGTAAAAATAAAGCTGAATTTTTATTCCCGTTAAATGACGTAAAATAATTTTGTTTACCTCTTATGAACGGCATCAATATTTACCGGTTGGTGCATCTTAGGGCAGCTTAGTTCCCATTACGTTTTGTTTGCGTGCAAGTAAATTTGTTGTCATAGTAAAACAGTAAAAAGTGAGCTTGGAATCGCTGTAATCCGTGCTAGAACTGAAGAATGACACCTAATTTGCCAATTTTATTGGAAAAATAGTGATATTAATTTCTTATTCACTAATTAAAGAATGCTTCTTCTGATTGGCTTCGAAATATTATTGACGATGCATATTGTAAGAAGAAAGATACTCCATAAGTTAAGTCCGAGTAGATGTAAATTTTAAATTTTGCTGAAATAGTGAAAAGGACTGGACAAGTTGGAATTAGATCATTTACTGGAAAATGCCTTTCCTAATTTGCTTCATTAGTGTGTGGTATTTTGGGTAAGATGAGTGTATAGAAATTTATAATGAAGGAACCACTCCATGGATTAGTTCTCATCTTTTGTTGATTACGGCTCGAAACCACTCGCAGCTTTCCCCAAGGGTTTCCCCTTCATAACACACCATCTAAAAACCCATCAGGACTGTGTGTAAGGTGATGGTACATAAGGTTAGTACATACCCTGTTGACATATAACACATGTCAGATACGTCACCTGTAAAGTCGTGGGCTGCCCTTACCTGATGGTGGGCAGTCGCCCGTATATCACAACCTCGAAATGGTGAGTCCTATTCATTTGACATCGACCCTATGTACTGCAGTACAGATCGGCGGATGCAAAATGAAATAGAACTTCCCTGGCTCATTTTTATAACGAGAGCCTGTGAAGTCTTGACGTCACTGAAGCCGATATCGATGACCTGAACGAAGAGAGAAACGATGATGCTGGAAGCCTTACTTCGTCATCTGCTTAGCGTCGCCTGATGGCTATTACGAGTGAGCGACACGGGTCTAGTACTCCTGTGGTACCTGCTACACCCGTTGATGAGTCCGTATCTAACCATGACACGAGAACGACGCACACGATATCGGCCACGAATGTTTCTGCGTCGGGTAACCAGGCAAGCGGTTCACTTGTCGAATTGCAGTCTGGCTCTAGCATGCTGTTGCTATGTCCCACCCTTTCTTGACGGATATCTGCTGACCTATAGTCTACAGACGTTAGTTGCTAGTACTTGCGACTGGACACAATCAAGAATTAGTGTTTTATTGAATTTTAGATGCTGCCTGAAGGGAATAATGTCTGAGGCAAATTATCTCGAATTTTTAATGGTCTGGGGAAACAGCAGTTCCCACAGACAAACACACTGGTATACAATTGAGCAGAGAGACTTATGAGGAGAGAAGTGGTCTTGTGATGCCGTAGCGATATATGTATCTGATCTATGGTCACTTTGTAATTCTGCTTGGTAATGAACACGTGCAAGCTGAGCTGTTGTTTTGGCATACATATTCAATCTTCATCTCCAGATGTCAGAAAGAGTTAGAGAGATCATAGCCCCCTTTACAGGGGGCATCATTTTCCCCAGTTTTTGCCAGTTTAATTAAGCAAATTCTTTCTCATGTAATAACTAGAGAATGCCTTTTCAGATCAGCTTCAACCCCAAAATGCTGATGTATCTTAATGGGAAATATTTTGTATTAATTTTCGGTAGTGTGAGTGCCAATTTGCCCTATGACAGTTTTATTAAATTGGATTTTTTACAAATATCAAAATTAAATAATTTTTCTTATAGCATTGTAGAAATTTCAAACAGAATGTAAATGTGAAAAGAAAACTTGATAAAAAAAAAAAACTAAAAGCCGCAGTTTTATTGTATTTTTAAGTTTGACGAGGGGAGACTTTCCTATATTTTTAGGGACATTCTCAGCAACATTGTCGTTTACCTTCTCACAAATTTTCGCTTATTAACCGAGGACGCCATATTCGATCGGCTTCAAATTTTCGACACTTGTGTCTGCGCAAACAGTCCCACGAATCTTGCCCAAGATACAATGTTACATAGTTCATTCCCATACACTTTTTTCGTGCGCCAGGTCAAGACACGCTCCTCTGATCGCCTTCAAAATTTCAACACTTGTCTACCTTAATGAGAAGAATGTTGGTATATTTGATGGAAGTATGTTGATGCCATTTTCCCACTTTTAATCTCGAAATGTTAGAGTAATATTTTACAGTCCTGCATTATTTTGCCTTGATGCTGCTGAGGGGGATCTTGATCCAAGAAACTGGACTGATCTTCCCCTTGTTTGGGCTGAAACTTGAACGAGTCCCATTCCACAGCCTCTATATGATCTCTACGGGTTTAGCGCTTTGCTCTGTTCAATGGCTGACGCATCGTATGAAATAAATGGTACGTTTCATAGGTTTAGGCTGTGTAGGCACAAATTTTGTTGGATTCTGTGAAGTGAAAAGTGCATTTTCTGGTGCCGATGTGCTGTCCTCAGAGGCAGCAATCTCATAATGTTAGGCTGTGTAAGTTATCATGTGCCAATTTGATTAATGGAATTGTTTTCTGAGAAATAATTGGCGAGTGTCTCTTTTGATCAGGAATTAATCCGAGTGTTTGACATTATTTGGTTATCATAGGTTAAATCAACTTAATGTTTTTGTGTGTATATAACATCTGTGTATATAACATCTGTGTGTATATAACATATGTGTGCCCTCACGACCATTCTTAAACATTTGTATGTTATGTACTCAAAGCTTACTTAAAACTTCCTTATTTATTTGCTGTACTTTCTTAAAAACTGGCCAGTCTTACTAAGAGAAAGATTTCTATTGATTTTGGCCTGTGTAAGTCCCAGTTTGCTTATTTTTGAAAAAAAAATGGAAAAAAGGAAATACTGGTTTTCACGCGATAATTTCTGAGTGTTGTATCTAGTGAGCTCCATCCCTTCCATACTGATAACTTGATAATGCAACTTATGAACGGCTTTAAGCTTAATGTGCTTGTGTATTTTAGGATATTAGTCTCTCTGAAAGGTTTGAATTAGATTTGGGTTATGTATGTCCTAATTTAACATAGTCATTGAAGAAATTGGAATATTAGTTTCTATATGATAATCTGTGAATGCCTCTCCTGATTCCCTTCAAATCTTCAGTGCTAATATTTAAGTGCATTATCGACTTACGATGCACTCTGCACTGAGGTTATGGAATACGGTGATACCTCTTGTGGATCACGCAGATGCCGTATGTTCCTTCAGTCTCCTCTCTCTCTCTCTCTCTGTCTGTCTGTCTGTCTGTCTCTCTCTCTCTCTCTCTCTCTCGTCTGTCTGTCTGTTCTGTCTGTCTGTCTTCTCTCTCTCTCTCTCTCTCTCTCTCTCTCTCTCTCTCTCTCTCTCTCTCTCTCAAAAGTAAACATAACACTGTGGTCAGTCCTTTTCAGCAGATAGCATCAATGTAAAGGCTAAGGAGTGTGTTCCATGTGTTCTCTCCACCTCCTCTCTCTGATGCACCCCTGAGTCCCCTGTACCCTAACCGCAGTACCCCTTATTATTTCACATGAAATAGCCCTTGTACTCTCCCCTACACGTCCCTGTGTGTTGGGACCAGCCAACCAGACCAGCTGCCACCAGCATCCCGCGTTCCTGATCCCTATGGGGTTGTACCCGCCAGCGTAGCAGAGTGGCTGGTGGCAGAAGCCTCTCCATAGCAGGATCAATGTTGCCTCCACCAAGAATCCGTGGTTATACGCACGTAAATAAATAAGGATTCCGTCCAGTAAACCTTAGCGCAATGGTAGAGGTGTCGGCGGCTCATTACCGATGTACCCGTGCCAAACGCTGGGCGAGGCGAGATGAATAGACAGGGCTCCTAACAACAGCTGCCCCTGTTACCCAGGAGAAAATAGATACCTAGGACTTACTCGACTATTGTTGGTCGAGTTGTCTGCTTATTTGATGTAAAGCCTCTCGACTCGTACACCACCAAATATACGTTAATCCCTAAAACAGGGATGAAAATTAACTTCCAGGGTATATACACTGAGATACACACACACACACACACACCTCGTTGTATATACCCTTTATTGTAACAACCTTTATCTCTGTGTAGAGTTTAATCAAGATAACATGGGTTATTTACCCAAGTTCAATTGCAAGTTTTCTAAGTTTTCAAAGTTTATCTTTTCCTAAGTCTCTCTTTGTCTCCTAAATCTTCATCTAAGTCGTCGTCGTGTCACGTCGTGTGATCATTGTGATGCTGCGTGTGTCCGAGGCGGACCTGCCCTCAGCTACGTCGTTTCCTTCATAAGGAGGCGATGAGAAGCTGATGGCAGAGTAAGATCTTCAATATTTTCTTGTCCATGCTGGAATGCAGGGGCAGGAGGAGGTAGTCGGGTGGAGGAGGGAGAGGAAGAGGTGGAGCAGCAGGAGAATGGAAAGGAGGAGCAATAGGACGGGGAAGGTGGCGGAGAAAGAGAATCGGACGGATAAGAAGGGAAAATATATCAATCAACGTTAATAGATCCTACTGAGTTCCTACCAGAAACAGGTTGAGAAAAGCAGGAAGAAAGTATTCCATTATTATTGTGGTAACAAGTTTTCACGGTGAAGAGTCTCTATTTTCACGGTGACGAGTCTCCATTTTCACGGTGACGAGTCTCCATTTTCACGGTGACGAGTCTCCATTTTCACGGTGACGAGTGAGTCTCCATTTTCACGGTGAAGAATCTTTTTTTTTCACGGTGAGTTGCTTATTCTCTCAGAGAGAGAGAGAGAGAGAGAGAGAGAGAGAGAGAGAGAGAGAGAGAGAGAGAACTTCATGAGAATCTCTCTACTTTCACTGTTAAAGACTGGAGGCTTGTCTCCTCTCTCCCCCTCCGTCTTTAATGCCTTTTATCTTTTCATTTTTCCTTCACCCTTGTCTCTACGCCCAACTCTCCACTTTTTTCTCCAATTTTCTTGTGTCCTCACTTATCTCTGTACCTCTCTTCCCTTTCTTCTTTACATCTGCCTTTGCCCTTCTTCTTCATAGCTCTTCCTTAACTCCTTCCACTCATTTTCCTATTCGCCTACTCTTCTTTCTCTTGGCTTCCCATTATCTCCCTACTAAACAAGTTCCCACACGCCTGTTACTCTATCTCCCTACTTGTTTATCTTCACTTTTCTTACCCTTCCTTTCCCCAATTACCTATCACCCTATTTGTCTTACTCTTTATCTCACCTCTTGCCTACTTCACGATTTCCTCGCTTACCAATCCCACCTCTTGCCTCTCGCTCTCTCTTGCACAGAGCTTTACAAGGTTTTAAGGTTCCTAACTGTGTTTACAGGCTAAGAGCTGTTACCTACATTATTCTTATAAGACATACAGATAGTGAGCAGGATGAAGTTGGAGCGTTCTGAAGGCCAGCGATTTGATTTGGACTTCAGAACATCTTGGGGGCATACCTCAGGGTTGGGCTTTGGAATGAGCTGAGGTAGGATAACAGCTCTTAGCCTGTAAAACTGATCTGTGTAAAAAAAAAAAAACTATTTCTATGATATCATTAAGCTGTGTGAACATGTTCAAGACTCGAGTCATTCTAGGAATAAACGATGAAGTGATGTTCTGGAGAAGGGTACAGAGTGTAATTGTTGTTTACTGCCCGTCTTGTTGTGTAGAAGTTCACTTCTCGCTGTCCTCGGAGCGGGGACAGTAAGGCTACCCACATCCCTTCGGTGTTGAAGGCTCTACCGAAATGAGAGATCTATCCAGGCTGGGTTCAGGAGACAGAGGAACCGTTTTGCTCTGTTCTCTATTCTGTCAAGAAGTCGCAAATGAGATGGTGGGCAGCAAATCCAAGAAAGTAGAGCATACTCAGTGTGTGAGCATACTTGCGCCTTGTACATAATCGAGCAGATGCGAGATATGTCGAAGTGCCGTAAGCTTCCTGTCTGCTTTATTTGCAAGATTTACAACGTGGTTCATGGTCAGTTTGGAGTCGAATTTCACCCCAAGGATATCAACTTCGTCCCCAGGTACCAACACTTCTCATTCATTCTTACCACTGCTCCAGCATTACCATCATGGTGCCTAGAAACCATCATCATTGTGTTTTCTCAGGGGCAAATGTGACCTGTCATCGTATTGCCCAGCCTGACAGCGCTGTAAGCTGGTAATTGATGTAGTTTAGAGCAGCTGGCATTTCTCTCTTAGTTAAGTAAATGTCAGAGAACAGTCGTCTACAAATTCATGGGTTTCTGCGATAAAATGAAGGTTATTGAAGTAGACATTCCATAGCAATGGCCCAAGCACACTTTCCTGTGAAAACTTGCACCAATAAGATATCTTGTTAACTCTGTCCCGTTAAGAACTACGCTTAGAGATCTACCTTAAAGGTAGTCACTGAGGAGGCATAGCGCAGAGGTCGCAATTCCCAGAGCTTTCAAATTTACCAAGAGTCCCTGAAGCCATACTCAGTCGAAAATTTAAGGACTACAAATTACCCAGAGCAAAATGATGAGATTCACCCTGCGCCTGGGTCCAAGGAAGCATGTAGGCCAGGATGAATTACAACAACTGGATATGTTGAACGTTGAAGGCAGACTAAAGCAGCTAAGTTAATTACTGTTTCCAAAATTGTTCGTAAGCAGTGTCTAGAATATCTTGCTGTTCATAAGCAGTGTTCAGAATATCTTGCTGCTCATAAGCAGTGTTCAGAATATCTTGTTAGGAACCAAAACCAGTATGGTACTTGAAGTGAATGGAATTTTGTGGTACCTACAGTCGGTGATCACGCTTCAAGCAACTTTTATTATACAGCAATAAAGGAAAGGAACGGATTGCCTAAACATGTCAAGGCGAGTCTTAGCATGAACCAGTTCAGAAAGGGAGGGGAGTAATTTCTTGTATAGTTGACATTCGTATACATATAGTAAAATGATTTTCTCTATTTAATGTTCATGTAAATAACTTGCTTCACCTTATCTCTCTTGCGCCTCTTTTTACTCTAACTGATTTTCACGTAGAGGGATGTATATTTGGGACTAAGTTATTTTTGATTGGAGGTGGAAAGGTTGTCGTCCAGCCTTTATGGCCCTAGTGCAGTCGATAAGCTTTAAACCCCGTTAATCAACCTTAGCAGCTAATTTTGTGTAGCCACTTGACTCGATTCCAATTCCCGGAATGCTAGCAAGTACCAGTCCTTTGTGTCATTCTGATTTCGGAATTTAGTTATCCTTTTCTTTTTTTACTCTTGTTACCTAACCTGATTTTCTGACCCTTGTGTGTAACTTAGTGATATTACTCTTTTTCTTCATTCCTTTAAATGGCCTGCCTATTATGTGAGGATTTTTTTTATGTCTGTTTGGTAAACGTTGTGTTTCTCCCCTCATCCCGTATGTTCACAGCCAGGGGCACCTGAGCTGCGATAGGATGGGAGGGGGAGGGTAACGGGCAATCAGGTTACTGCAGTGGTTGTAAGTGGGAATGGTCTACCCAACTATTTGCTTCACCTGTACGAAACACAACCATTGGCAATTGCATCTTAAACGACTCGGGAAATCTCGCATATACTATACTATTATTTGGCTCATAAGCTGCCGTACTCTTGATGGCACAGAGAATCACTGTGTGTTCCACCATCTTAACCCGTGTGTATGTGTGTGTGTGTGTGTGTGTGTATGTGTGTATCTGCTGCTCTCACCACATTTGTGATTGTGACGGCTCTCGACTCGCAGCTTCCACCTCATAACACTTCTGGTCCGCTGAACAACTCCAGCTGCACTTTCACCTCTAGTACTGGGCTGGAGGCTCTTCTTTGAACCAGGGTTCTCCCTTGCTGGCAGCTGCTCTTCGACTGTTATGTTCCATTTGTATATTAGTTGTGTACATCTTGATCAGATTAAGTTTATTTGATTTTTTATAGTTTGAGTTGGATAGATTATCTTTCATGTTTATTTCTTCATTATTTTCGCGTAATTAAAATTACTGATTTAGTGTCAGCTTTATTCCATCTGATTATTATGTCCGTTATAATTCGCTTTTATTCTTGCCCAAATTAGAGATAAGGCTGAGTCTGAAGGCAACAAGACTGACAAGTAGGGCAACACAGAGACAATAGAGCAAGACTTCACTAACACGTTTCATTCACCTCTGGGTGAAAAGTTGTCTTAATAGAGGCCTTTTACTAACCTACATCAGCAGGTCATACTCTCCACAAAGTCTTAAGTCCAGGACTGTAACATGCCCACCCATCCTTCAGAGTACAGGGTGGAGCACTTTCACCCTCCATTCGGTTTAACGCTTAATTTCATTTATTATCTCAGGAATGGTGACCTGTACTTAGCCCTGTGAGGACGTGTCTAGTGTATTGTCTGTGAATCTGAACAAGATGTCCTCCATTGAACAAATGTACCAGCAGCTTAATGAAAAGCTTAGGGAAGCTAAACTAGAGATACAGCGATTGATGGAGGAAAACAAGAGGATTCGTAATAATCCTCCTGTTGTGAGTCCTCAGGTCAAGAGGGAAACCTGGTCAGTGGCTGGGCAACATGGAACGAAGCTGAAGATCAAGAAGACTGTTGGAGTAGCAGAAACAATGAAGATCCAGAAGACTACTGTGGAAACTTCGAACCCATTTTTGGTGCTACCCGACGAATGTGGGTTGTCTACTGGGAACGTCATAACGAACACCAAGGAAGCATTGGCAGACGAGGGTGAGTCGACATCCCTTGAAACCCCAGCGAAGACCATTCCAATGAAGGCCATCCCAACGAAGACCATCGAGAACGTCACGACGAACTCCGCCAGTGAACGTAAGAACAATGTTTTAGTTGGGGACACTCAGGTTAAGTTTATGGATAGGGCTTTTTGTCTTAGGGATAGGAAGAGGAGGCAGAGGGTATGCTTTCCTCGGGCTGGGATGGGAGATATTGTTAGCCGTCTAGACGATATCATGAAAGGTAATGGGAACAATCCTATTATCTGCCTCAGTGTGGGAGGCAGCGATGTTGGCAGACGTAGGAGTGAAGACCTGATTAGCAGGTATAGGACAGCAATAGAGATAATTAGGAAGAAGGGTGGGAACCCTGTGATACGTGGCATTTTGCCCAGGAGAGGAGTTCGTAATGAATGGCTGTCCAGGGCAATTGGTGTCAATTGCTGGCTGGACAATTCATAGACAATTCATAGACAACTGAGACCTCTTCTATGGCAGAAATGACATATATGCCAGGGATGGAGTTCACTTATCTAGGTTTGGGGTGGGAGCACTGGCAAACGCAGTGGAGGGAGCTGTTAGGTCTTTAAACTAGAAATAGATAGTGGTATGGATTTTTGTGGAAAATTAATAAATTCTCTGTGTAGTGGTAGTGATAGTTTTAGGGAAACCAGTTAAAGGCAGAATGAGGAAGAGTTATTGGTGAATATTGGAAAGCCAGTGGCACTAGGTGACAAGGACAGTAACAGGTAGAGTGGGGGAACAATAATCAGCAGGAAGAGAAAAGAGAAGGGAGGTTTTCTAAATATATATTATATTAATATTCGTAGTGCGAGAAATAAGATGGACGAATTGAGATTAGTTGCAAGTGAGGGTAACATTGATGTTTCTGCCATAACTGAGACGTGGTTTAATATGAAAAATCAGGATATGCCTGCTGAATGTCATATTCAAGGTTTTAAATTGTTCCAAGTAGACAGATTTATCGGAAAGGGGGGAGGCACTCTATGTCCGAGATCGTTTAAATTGTTGCATAAAAGCGGGTATAAAGTCTGAAACACATACTGAGTCTGAGTAGAATTTTCAGAGGGGCACGAAAAATTTATTATAGGAGTGATATACCGTCTCCCAAACTTGGATAAAGACCGATGAAGACTACTGTGGGAGGAAATTGTTAGGGGACTTTAACTTTAGTCATATTGAATGGAATTCCTTGACTGGGAATTTAGAGTAACAACTTCTTAGAGGTAGTTCAGGATTGTTTTTTAAAGCAGTTTGTTACAGAACCTACAAGGGAAAACAACCTGCTTGACTTGGTTCTGGCAAACAAGGAAACCCTTGTTAATAATTTAGAAATTTCAGAGGAACTTGGCACAAGCGACCACAAAATAATTACCTTTAGCATTGAATGGAAGTATGATATTAGAGATAGCTCAGTAATGGTCCCAGATTTTCACTTAGCATATTACAATAGGCTTAAAGAACACTTATCTGTTGACTGGGGTAACGAAGAGAGCTATCAATATGACAGCTTTCTAAACACTTTACATGCTTCCCAAAGAACATTTATCCCATATAAAGAAATTAGATCGAATAGAAAGGACCCTAAATGGATGAATAATAGGCTCAAATATCTTTTAGGGCAAAATAAAGGAATTTATAGGCGCATCAAGAGAGGTGAGGGTCATCTTATGAATCAATATATTGACGTTAAGAGAGACGTTAAAAAGGGGATAAGAAAAGCTAAACGGTACTACGAAATTAAAGTTGCTAGGGATTCGAAAACTAACCCAAAAGTTTTTTTCCAGGTTTATAGAACAAAAGTTAGAGAAAAGATAGGTCCCCTTAAAAATAACTCGGGCATCTTACTGACAAGGAGATTTAAATGTGCTCAGTACAGAAAGTAGGCAGGAGCAGTATAGATGTGAAGAATGTAATCAGTCCATCACTCTACTGCTCCTGCCTACTTTCTGTACTAGACTGAAGAAGCCTACTGTGTAGGCGAAACGTTTCGGAATAAAGTTGCCTAACTGTTGCCTATGTGTCTTACCTACAAACCTGACTACTACTATCCTCTTAATCGTATCTGGATAGCTTCGATATTTACAAAGTGGTTAGGCAACCAGTTTTAATAGACTGTACGGTTTTTGCTCCTACAGCTAGGAGACAGCCATATATTCTGTGAACTTGTTCAAAATATAAGTTATTGAGAAATGAACGATTACCAATGAGGTAGTGATTTTCTTGCGACGTATAACCAGAGCTCAACTGCCGATATCCGGTCATCGTGTGGTATAATAAGTGTCTTCTATTTGTGTGCAAGAGTTGGGTCAGGTGCTTTAGCTGGAGACCACTGACCGTGTACATTGCATCAGGGACTCCGACGTCTTCCCTATGTTATAGACTTTGCTGAAATGACAAAGCAAACGAGAGAGAGAGAGACAGACAGACAGATGGATCGTTTTACACAGTCTTCTTTCTATCTTGTTCAGATGCTGGAAATGGAATTCGATTGGGCAGTCTAAGACTATGGCGTATACTTAACGTAGGAGCGACGCCTCGTAAAGAGTTAAGTTGTATGTGCTGTCAAGAAAGTGTAAGGTATGACTCTGTGCTGTAAGTTGCTCTGTTGCCTCCCTTGGAAGATTTACTACGTAATTGTTCAGGCATTGTAGACAATCATTCTCTCCTCCTTCCCTCTCCTCTCTCTCCTCCTCCTGTGTGTGTGTGTGTGTGTGTGTGTACTCACCTAATTGTTGTTGCAGGGGTCGAGACTCAGCTCCTGGCCCCGCCTCTTCGCTGTCTGCTACTGGGTCTCTGCTCTCCCTGCTCCATGAGCTTTATCATACCTTGTCTTAAAACTATGTATGGTTCCTGCCTCCACTATATCTTTCTCTAGACTATTCCACTTCCTGACTACTCTGTGGCTGAAGAAATGCTTCCTAACATCCCTTTGACTCATCTGAGTCTTCAGCTTCCAGTTCTGTCCCCTTGTTTCTGTGTTCCCTCTCTGGAACATCCTGTCACTGTCTACCTTGTCGATTCCCCGCAATATTTTGTATGTCGTTATCATGTCTCCTCTGACCCTTCTTTCCTCCAGTGTTGTTAGTCCTATTTCCCTCAACCTTTCTTCATAGGACAGACCCCTGAGTTGTGGAACTAACCTTGTCGCAAACCTTTGCACTTTCTCTAGTTTCTTTACGTGCTTGACCAGGTGTGGGTTCCAAACTGGTGCTGCATATTCTAGTATGGGTCTGACGTACACGGTGTACAGTGTCTTGAACGATTCCTTGTTAAGGTAACGGAACGCTAATCTTAGGTTTGCCAGTCGCCCATATGCTGAAGCAGTTATATGGTTGATGTGTGCCTCCGGAGACGTGTTTGGCGTGTGTGTATGTGTGTGTGTGTGTATGTGTGTGTGTATGTGTGTGTGTATATATGTGTGTGTGTGTGTGTGTGTGTTATCTCTTCCTCGAACCACTATATTCCTTCTCGAATTTACCTTCCTCCGTTTAGCTGATTCTTAGTATCTCTGCAACATCGTTTTTTCTTCCCTCTTCCTCTTTTTTACCCCCCTCATACTTCTCGATCTCTTCCCCGTCATCTTCATTCTCTTCGCCATCGTCCTGCCACTCGTCCTCTTCTCTTCTTCGTCCTGCTTCGACCTCTCCATTTAACTTTCTCCCTCTCCTCTTTGACTCTTAATTAAAACCTTGATTACACATATCTTTCTCCAATAACCCATTCCAAGTTCTCCTCATCTGATATTCTTCTCCGTCTCTTTCGCGGCAGCTTTCTCTTCCCTGACTCTCGCTTTCCTTACCCTTGCTCTTTTCCTAGCCGTTCTCCTCTCTTCTTGGAGGCGTCTTGGCTAATTGTACCAAACTTACGTCGGCTTGTTAGCGATATATATCTGGGTGGTGAAGCTCCTGCAGTTTATTGTGCCAGTTTCCAGCGAGAAATGGCAAGATTGGTTTTGTGTGTGTGGGTGTGTGGGTGTGGGTGTGGGTGTGTGGGTGTGGGTGTGGGGTGTGTGTGGGGGGTCACAAAATAAATAAACAGCTACGACCATTAGGTTCAAACAAATTTATTTTTGAACAGTCGGTGATAACAACGCAAGTCTCGTTCTGCAACAAGAATGTTTATTCAGTTGACCAAAACAACGAAGGCTGGGTCCTCCTGGGATGGAACCAAACCCTTTTCTGATACTAGCTGCGAGTGTGACCACCATCCTACGTCAGGTGGAACCAAATATTTGTGGTTATCTGTTCATTATTTTTACCACTTGTTTAAGAGAAAATGATTTTCGCTTCGCTGGAATTACATCGTTAGCGTGTTCAACGTCCCTTTTCAAAGTGAATATTCTTAAAAAAATGATTGATTGTGGAATGTTTAATAATTTTTTTTAAGCTTTGTTCTTCGATGAGAGCATTTGTATGTATCTAGAAATAACAGAAAAAAGAGATGAACAATTCACAGCAAATAAGGAAGAAAGGGAAAGTGATGTTGCTCAAGACCTTTCGCAGTGCAACTGCAAATGCTTCTTCAGGAGTAATGCAATGAGGAGAATGAACTGCACGAGAGCCTGAGGAGTCCAGTCAAGAGTACCTGGACTGAGAAACAGTCCAGCTACTCTTGACTGTATGTCATTCATCTCATACATTTGCTCTTGCAGAAGCGCTTGCATCTGCAACGGGAAAAGTTTTATGCAATATCATTCTCCCTCACAAATGGTTGCAGTATATATGTATATATGTGAAATGTGTTGCTATTTAAGCCAAAATCCGAAGTTTTACGTATTCGGCACGACATATACGCAAAATAACCACTGTGAAAAAGTAGTGAAATTCCAAGTGCTTTCATAATTTATCACATTATCAAGGAACTGTAAAAATAATAGAACAGCAGAAGGCTATATAATATACCACCTCACGGTCACGTCCGACATTACACCCGTCACATTATGATATGATATGATTGAGGACTTTTTAAGCATAGCTTAAATTTTTGTCATATGTTATTAATTATAAATTAGTCTAATTCGTGTAATCCTAAACCAATATTCATATTAAAATCAAAACTATTTTTTGATTCAATTATATTTCTCTCGACCATATCGCTAGTGACTTATCAAAAATCATAATAGGATCATCGAAAGTATTTTATATTGCACAGAAAAAGACATACTCAGTGTAATAGAACTTTTTCACAGGTAAATTAAATTTATGCTCGTTGCTAAATGCGAGGTAACGATACGATAACGAAATACTAATCTGTATAGTTCACCAAGAGGCGATTTTTTTTTCTGCAAACTTAAGAATGAAATACTTTTTATTTTTCCCCCAAAAAATAGTCATTTAAAATTAAGGAGACTGCTGAGCCATTCGGAGGAAAATTTAAATTGCGAACAATTATTAACTCTGTCAATGTTGTCTGTAAATATCTTTCTCTGAGTGATCTTAGATATACTTAATTGGAATAATACGATATATAAGAAGTTTATGTCCGAGGAATATTAAACGGTTCGGTTGGATCAAGTCTAACACAAAGAAATTGCCAAAGAGAAAAGTGCAAGGATAGCTCAATATGTGAACAAGCAAAATACAATAGAATTGAAAAATAACAATCTACAGTAAAGATGGCATGGCAATTTGGAAAAAAAAATATTGAACAGTAAAATTGAAATAGAGAGAAGTAACATATTACAACAACGACGCCGTGAAACAACGAGAAAGAGAAATGAAAGAAAAACAAACAAATATGAAAGTGAAAATAGTTATTTTGCATATATATATATATATATATATATAATATATATATATATATATATATATATATATATATATATATATATATATATATATATATATATATATATATATATATAATTTTCCTATCATTACACAGCACAAAGTTTTCAGCCATTCAAAAAGCCATCTTCATTAACTATGAGGAAATAAATGATCTTTACGTGCTAAGGGAATTATCCACTTATATAGTAATTACTTTAGTAGTTCGCACACCTTGCATCATTACTTTCCCAATACATCTTTCGTAGCCTTACTTCATCGTAATGTAATTAAAGAAGCATAACCATAATAAAAACATTAAATGAATGATATTAACTGTTAAAATAGGTGATTCGTTTTTCTTTCGAGATTTCGACCATCGACAGAGGGCGTAACGCCGACCGAGTATGTCGAATATGACTCAAGAACGCAGAACATGTCCTTATTTGGGTAACGTTTCGCTCCAAGAGGACTTGACAAATTTCTTTTTGGAATAAAGGGTTGTTCCACATGTCTCTTTTGCTATATTTTGACCTTCAGTGATAAGGCTTCATAAATATTACTTTAGGAGCTTGAGAATTAAAAGTGTTCCCTACAGCTTGCCTGAGGTAACAATTTCTCTGACTTGAGGCGCTCTCTCTACATATTCTCGTTATTACATCTTATTATGTATGCATTGAGAACAGTAGTGTATACATACACTTATCCCTCTTCAGGGAACTGAAATATCTCTGGTGCTGTACAAGTGACATGCATTATTAATAACCCTCGTGTAGTTTATAGGCTTAAAACTTAATAAATAAACCAATAAAAAACACTCTTAAACCTATGAAGCCAAAGGTAAACATTGCTAGATTATTGTTTTAATGAATGCACATTTACAGAGTATTTATGGTTTCAAAAAAAATACAATGATCATTATCATCATTACTAATTCTTCCTTCGTAAGCCATTCGTGTCGTAAGAGGCGACTAAAATGCCTGTACCAAGGAGTTAGAAATCCATCTCTTGTATAAATAACTAAATGTAAAATGAAGATACTTTGTTTCTTCTTTTTTTGGGTCACCTGCTTCGGTGGGAGACGGCCGTTGTGTTAAGATAATAATTTAATAGTTTACTGTATGGAGGTGAAAAAAACAAGGTGATGGAACAGAAAATCAGTTGACTATCATTATTAAGTTTCGCATTAAGAAAATGTCATTGGCATATTTTAACTAATTCTTTTGCTAAAACTGTTCCCTCTATGACAGAGGACGAAACTGACTTCAACCTGTGAGTGGTTTAGTGAATACCCCAGTTTTGCATTAAACCCAATTCCACGTAAATATAATAATTGATATATTATAATACATGTTAAAATTATGAACCCTTATGATTATAAATGGAATATTTTTATATTACACATACCAGATGATAATCTTATAATTGTTTTCTAAAATGTTTTTATTTAATTATAATGGAAAGGCCATAGTGTAGACATTAAATTACTTATAAAAAGGAATCCTTACAAGGATATTAAAAAAATGTCTTACATGACAGAGCGAAAATTTGTGAACAATAGATTTAATAATATGACAACACCTAAAGGCTGGCAGGAAAGCAGCAAAGTCTAGTTAAATATTAAGGAGGGAATTACCGGGACCCAAATTTTTCGTTCACTTTCTTGTAAACCTGATTATGCCTCAAATGTTCTCAGGTTCGTTTAAGCTTCGTGTTAACATGAGATGTTTTAATATGCTGTTGTGCTTTGTTGCTTTTAAAAAAACATGGGGATAAAATCGTGTGTATAAAATGTAAATTAATTGCTATGAGGGGTACTATAATAGCAATCATCAGATTAATCACAGTCGAGGATAAAAAAAAAGGTCTCCAAATCCAGGGATCCACATGATAAAAGATGAGCATAAAACTATAACAATCTCCAGTACAATGCTAAGCAATTATTGGCTACCATCAGATGTCTTCAAGGGGCTAAGAACTCAGTATATTATATAGATGGTTTACCAGGTCCTTCAAGGCGCTCCAGAACGTCTGTCTCAAACTTACACAATTTTCCAACGCGTTCTTCAGTGACATTTTTCCCCCTAGGTCTGTAGGCCCTTTTTTGATGTGTTCGTCAATGCCCTAAGGAAAATAGATGAAGGCATCAGTTTTGTTACTGCAGGTATACTCCTTTTTGTTGCAGCCACAATGAAAGAATAGTATCAGCTGGGTCATGGTAGCCCTGAAGTAGCCACCAGACTGTCCTCATAGGTTTAAGCTCTAGTTTATCCGTTCTTTAGTGAAAATCTTCACTCATAAAAGATGCTGTACTCTGAGGTGTTCATCATCCTTTTGATTCAGCGGCGATTCGTAGCTTCTCTTCTGCGAAGATGAAATTGATAAAATATTAAAAAAAAAAATCCCCTTGTCTCCTATTTTTTTCTCTGCTCAGTGGCCTCCGTATCTGGCTCTCTGACGATGACATTAGTTGGGAAATCAAAGAGCAAGGCGATTAACGCTTTCAAATGTGACGTAGTCGCTTCCATCCAGCATATCGATTAAGGCATAACCGTCTTACAAAGAGTGTGACAATGACCTTGTCGACATAGTCCTCATTGTTTTTAATTGCTCTTTTTGTTAGCTGTAAGATTCTAAAGAAAGCAATCTCCTTTCTTAAGATAATGAAAGGCAGGACTGAAGAAACTGCTTCCTACGACACCTTCATTCTTTCTAAATAATTTCCTCTCCACAGCCTATGCTCATTTTACTATGTTATGTATTATGCTTTCGCAGTCACTAGCGACAGTTTCTTAACGTTTCCTGTGACTCTACGTATGCTGTTCTCTATATATTAAATGAGATTAGAATACATTACATGGAGGTGTAAACGAATATTTAATCACAAATGAAAATTTAAAAAAAAATCAATGACACGACTGAGCTCTCCCAGGAACATTAAAACTGCCCAGGAGCCACTAGTCGTGCATAAAATGGAGTGCACTAGTCTGGGTTAACCTAGATTAACCTAGGTCAATATTGCAATAGTCTGAAGGTTTAGCATCTTATGGATGATTATTTTGGGCAACAAACCTCCACTTCACTCTGATTTGGTATACTAAACGTATATATTGACCGAACTGCCTTGTCAACCTCCTCACGCTTCTTAAACTCTGTTCAATCAGAACAGTAATTTCTGCCATAAGAAACAAGTAATTCAGTAGGGATGACCTCAGCTTCATTCGTAGAAAGTAAGCTGGATGTTCTCTCAGTTCCAGCTCCTAAACCAATCCCAGTTAAGGTTAGTGAACAATCCAACAGGGACAGACGCATTGAAGAAAAAGATTGTGTACCTTTCTGTGATTTTCACACGCTATAACTCACAGACCTTCTACGTATACTCATTATCTCTACTGACACTGAGTACAAATATATTTTTGTAGCAGGTTATTAAATAGGTAATATGGCTTAACATCCTGAACTACAGTTTTGGTCACCGTATGTTACGTTCAGGGCCTCATTTATTAGCCTGTTTTGCCCCGTCGTAACAAGTTATTTAATTAAGGTTTGATTGTTTCATCGTTAGAGAAAATCATTATAGTATTAGGGTAATTTTTAGGAGATTGACCCAAGGAAGTAAAATTTGAGAAATTTAATATAAAAGAATTCATATAATTATTCAATGTATTGTATAAAGTTATCTCTATTGCAGTGTAATACATCATGATAAACTTTATTCCAAAACAGTCGACATATGACTTTACTTGTTTCTGTACAATAATCATACTCAATGACATGAGTTTTATACAAATAATATTTTACATTAACGTTTCGCAATACAATAACTGAGACTATTGCCTCAATAAAGGCAGAGAAGTATAAAATATCAATTGAAACATCAAATACATTTTCTTGAGACAATAATTCGGAATACTGACCAAAGCTCTGCTAATACAAGCTATCACCGTAAGTCGTGGATGTGTCGTGTGGGTCTTGGGAGAGATATTTAGGTAGACATAGACACTCCTTGTAGGATGGTTACGGTATATTTACGGACTAAGTAGGAGAGAGTCCAGCCACGTCTGTCCAGTTATAGGTCTGTCGCTACTGAGCGGGTACGCCTATCTGAGG
>WNWK01000120.1:465000-475000 GCA_009830355.1 Cherax destructor
CTGGTCTAATTTCTTATGTTACTGTAGAAAACGAAAAATTCAACTTTCTTAAGCAAGGTTCGTGAAAAAACACAGTAAGCTTCGTGTATGACCCCTTTAAAATTTGCTCACAAGCTTATACGTATGGAGATTACCTCAACCCTACTTTAAAGTAAATTGCTTTAGTCTACTGCATATCGACCAGCCTCTGTAAATACAGCAAATATCATTACAGTAGACCTCAGCAAATGCAACAGCTCTTGAAGGTGTTGTAGGTTTTGTAAATAACCTTTGTAGAAAGACTAATCTTAATAAATATCGTAATCTTTGTACATTCAATTAACTTTGTATATACATTATTTTTTACAATATGGCAGTCTTTGTAGATACAGCAGTTTTGTAACTTTGTAACTACAACAATGTAGACACATCAGTCTTTGTAACTTTGTAATTGCAACAGTGTTTATAGATACAGCAGTCTTTATAATACCGTAACCTTTGTTGATACAGATTTAGTCATCACTGAAGATAACGTTATCTTCATAGATACAACAGTCATTGTAGGTAAAACAACCTTTGTAGATGTAGTAATCTTTGTAGATGCAGAGGTCTTTGTAGTTGCACCAGTTCCAAGTTGAAAATTCTTCATATCAAGTGGGGAAAAAGTAAAAATTGAATAAAAGGCCCCAGGCTATCTCCTCGAGGGAGCATATAAAATGCAGGCGGCCATTGAGTCTCTCTCCTTGACTATATTACCCATGTTTACCTTACCTTGCTGATATACTCTCGTGTAAACAACCTGCCTGAAAATGTTCCTCAGCAGGGAGGTCAAAGAACGTGGGAGAAATATGGAGAAAACGTATAACAACGTGGGAGGAGAGATGCAAGGAATGAGAAAAAATATGAATGACAAAGATGGAAAGGTCACTGGCAGGAATAAGTGACAGGTGGAAATATCACTGAAATGAATTGGGGTGATATATAAATATCGCTGCAAGGAATGAGAGATAGTAAGATTACTCAAAGAAACAAAAGAGAAATAGAAAGATCACTGGTAAATATGCGAGATGGAAAATCAATGGAAGGAATGAGAGAGAGTTTTACACTATTCTCTATCAATGCATTATGAAGTCCCTCTTAACAAATAATATTAATGTAACTCCACGATGACAATTTTACAACCAGAGTATCAGTGACAAGGTTGTATCAGCCACCACCAACTGTGTCGCTACTATCGCATCTCACACCCTCACAGATGGCACATGCATTCTTATACCCTCAAATTCTATATGGCTTATCTTGGGCTTATAAAATATGCAAACATAAATATGTATGATGTGTGATTGGAAACTATTATTTCGCAGAAAATCAGATCTGTGTCAGCATATCACATGACCTGTAATTATCACAAGGAGGTTTGACCTAACTTTCAGAGACATGACTTTCACCAGCAACTTGATTACTAACGTTTCATCGCCAATTATTGAGATGAAATTAATTTGTCCTTCAGAAAAATTAAAGACAGAAACTTACACAATCATACATGATTCTACCATGACTCCTTGTTAGTTATCAAGCTAAAATACCATTTTGCAATTGCTAAAATTTGAATTGCAGTTGCGTACGACAAATGCAGGTTTATTACATGTTTTGAATATATTGTAGTTACAATCTAGTTCATGACGGGATATAACACTTCTCCAATTGACTGTTCTAACATTCCTTTAATGCTAATGCACATGTTTGTTTAAACGAATTTCCAGTTTTCATATAATTTTTTCCGGAATTTGTTTACATTGGAGCAAACCTGCAATACTGTAAACGGTGTCATTGGATGTAGTGTTATCTACTAATCTGTTGATGGTGTTATTGCATCTGCTGCATAAAACCCAACTCATGTATTTGAGGTTTAAATTATTATCTAAAATCTTCTAATTCGGGAGTCTGCAGATTTAGGCTCCAGTAAAAAATAACTATCGTAATTCTTGTTTCAAAACTTTCCATCTCTTTAGGCTCCTCAAAAAAAAGTGCCAAAAGCAGAGGTTATATGTAAATTTTCGTGCTATAATCTTATCCATAGCCTCGTTATAACCTTAACTTATCTTGGGCCATACTAAATTTAGTTAGTACTATCTAAATTAGTTAAACATATTAATTTCTATATATTCAGACGGATTCTCTGCAGTTAGTGCAACGATAAATTTGGACTTGGATTATTTAAAAAAAATAGCTGATTTATAAGTAAAGATCGTAAGCTCTTGTGTAAAAAAACACGATAAATAGATGGAAAATCATACTGGAGGCATTGATGCATATGCTGCCTTCTAACTCCTCATCAGATGTCTGTAATTCTCTAAGCTCACCTAATGTTAGCGATGCATTTACTTCTAAGTCCACGTAAGAAAATGTACAGAATCTTTCCCTTCATGACAGTAGTTTGAAGCCTCACCTCCAATCCATCAAGGTGGACTGGAAATACTTCCAGATCGTCTTACCAGCCTTCTTCTCCTCCTCAGTGGCAAAAAGTAGAACTAGTAAAGGATATTTGATCAGAACACCTGATAGGAGAATAACTTGTGTGAGCTTCGTAAAGATCAACAATGGTTTTTATCATTTAAATGGGAGAACAGTGTCCCTGAAGACTGATAAAGAAAATTTGGACGACTGATTGGGAGAGAATCTTGTTGTAGAAACATACATACATGCATTCATAAGCATACACTGCATATGTCTTCTGCACAAGCATATATATATATATATATATATATATATATATATATATATATATATATATATATATATATATATATATATATATATATATATGTTTATCAATAACAGGAAAACCAAATCCTATAAGAATCAAGCACCCAGCAGAGCTAGGTGTTTTACAATGATCCGAGGACATACGGTGGTGTGGGTGCCTCTGAGCTAATTTCATTCTACTCCCCGTTTGGTGTACTAGCCTCTACAAGCAGTATATATATATTATTGTACCCACGAACGAGCAGTATTTACTTATAACATTTCTGACGTCTCTTTTCTGACAGTCACTCTTTGCTTCCTTTCCCTGAGAAACTCTCTGATCCATTGGAGAATGTTTCCTGTTAGTCCCACTTGAATGTCAATTTTTTTTGGCTCAGCCTCTTTAGGCTACTGTATCAAACACATCGCAGTCTAAAAAAATGCAGTCCACCCAACCTTCTCTCTCTTGTCGCACATCTGTTACTTTGTCACAGAACTCCAACAAGTTAGCTAGACAAGATTTGCCGTCCCCAGACCCATCGTGGTTATTGTTTTTGTAGCCGCTCCTCTCAAAGTGTTCTACTACTCTTCCCCTGTGTATGTGTGTGTGTGTGTGTGTGTGTGTGTGTGTGTGTGTGTGTGTGTTAGTTACCATGTTCTCCTTGGCACATGTCGATTAGACACTGAGCCTGTTGTATATGCGTGCGTGTGTGTGTGTGTTAGTATGTGTTAGCGTGGGTTAGTGTGTGTGTACTCACCTAATTGTACTCACCTAATTGTGGTTGCAGGGGTCGAGACTCAGCTCCTGGTCCCGCCTCTTCGCTGTCTGCTACTGGGTCTCTGCTCTCCCTGCTCCATGAGCTTTATCATACCTTGTCTTAAAACTATGTATGGTTCCTGCCTCCACTATATCTTTCTCTAGTCCATTCCACTTCCTGACTACTCTGTGGCTGAAGAAATGTTTCCTGACATCCCTTTGACTCATCTGAGTCTTCAGCTTCCAAGTGTGTCCCCTTGTTTCTGTGTTCCCTCTCTGAAACAACCTGTCACTATCTACCTTGTCAATTCCCCGCAGTATTTTGTATGTCGTTATCATGTCTCCTCTGACCCTTCTTTCCTCCAGTGTTGTTAGTCCTATTTCCCTCAACCTTTCTTCATAAGACAGACCCCTGAGTTGTGGAACTAACCTTGTCGCAAACCTTTGCACTTTCTCTAGTTTCCTTACGTGCTTGACCAGGTGTGGGTTCCAGACTGGTGCTGCATATTCTAGTATGGGCCTGACGTACGGTATACAGTGTCTTGAACGATTCCTTGTTAAGGTAACGGAACGCTAATCTAAGGTTTGCCAGACGCCCATATGCTGCCGCAGTTATCTGGTTGATGTGTGCCTCCGGAGACGTGCTAGGCGTTATACTCACTCCAAGGTCTTTCTCCTTTGCCGAGGTTTGTAGCCTTTGTCCGCCTAGCTTGTACTCTGTCAGCGGTCTTCTTTCCCTTTCTCCGATCCTCATGACTTTGCATTTGGAGGGATTGAATTCGAGAAGCCAACTGCTAGACCAGATGTCGAGCTTGTCCAGGTCTGTTTGCAGCCCTGCCTGGTCCTCTTCCGATGTGATTCTCCTCATTATTTTCACATCATCTGCGAATAGAGACACTTCTGAGTCTATCCCATCCGTCATGTCATTTACATATACCAGGAATAACACTGGTCCTAGGACTGACCCCTGCGGTACACCACTCGTCACAGGCGCCCACTGTGATACCTCATCACGCACCATGACCCGTTGTTGCCTCCCTTTGAGGTATTCCCTGATCCATTCCAGTGCCCTTCCTGTTATACCTGCTTGTTCTTCCAACTTCTTTACTAATCTCATGTGAGGAACTGTGTCGAAGGCCTTCCTGCAGTCCAGGAAAATGCAATCAACCCACCCTTCTCTCTCCTGCCTTACCTCTGTTACTTTATCATAGAACTCTAGGAGGTTTGTTACACAGGATTTGCCTTCCTGGAATCCATGCTGTCTGGTGTTTATTATCCTGTTCCGCTCAAGGTGTTCCACCATTCTTTTCCTGATGATTTTCTCCAGGACTTTGCACACTATACATGTAAGTGACACCGGTCTATAGTTTAGTGCCTCTTTTCTGTCTCCTTTTTTAAAAATAGGGACTACGTTGGCCTTCTTCCATACCTCAGGTAGCTGCCCAGTTTCAAGGGATGTGTTGAATATTGTGGTAAGTGGCACACTCAGTACCTCAGCTCCTTCCCGAAGAACCCACGGGGAGATATTGTCCGGACCCATCGCCTTTGAGGTATCGAGGTCACTGAGTAACTGCTTCACTTCCTCCTCAGTTGTGTGTATGCCCTCTAGCACTTGGTACATCCCTTGTTGGTGACGAACCATGTCCTGTCTACCCAGCTGCCTTCCTTCCTCCATTGTGAATACTTCCTTATGTGTGCGTACGTGTATGTGCGTGTTTGTGTGCGTGCGTGCACACAAGATAGACAAGTCTAGGCTTACGAAAAACATTTAGGTTAGGTGAAGCCTCTAATCTAGGTATGGTGCAAAAATAATTTCTTTTTCACTATTTTCAACGAACAAAAATGTTTCTTAAACCATTAAAGACAATTTGGGAAAAGTTAAATTATTAATGCAACTCGGCCTAATTAACCAACTTTGCGGCTTATTAGGCACGACATTATATATATATATATATATATATATATATATATATATATATATATATATATATATATATATATATATTCAACAAGTTGGCCGTCTCCCACTGAGGCAGGGTGACCCAAAAAGAAAGAAAATCCCCAAAAAGAAAATACTTTCATCATCATTCAACACTTTCACCACACTCATACATAATCACTGTCTTTGCAGAGGAGCTCAGATACGACAGCTGAGAATAGTCCTTCCCAGCTGTCACTATCTCAGACCCCTCCTTTAAAGTGCAGGCATTGTACTTCCCATTTCCAGGACTCAAGTCCAACTAAATCAAATAACTGGTTTCCCTGAATCCCTTCACAAAATGTTACCCTGCTCACACTCCAACAGATCGTCATGTCCCAAAAACCATTCGTCTCCATTCACTCCTATCTAACATGCTCACACATGCTTGCTGGAAGTCCAAGCCCCTCGCCCACAAAACCTCCTTTACCCCCTCCCTCCAACCTTTTCTAGGACGACCCCTACCCCGCCTTCCTTCCCCTACAGATTTATACGCTCTCCAAGTCATTCTACTTTGATCCATTCTCTCTAAATGACCAAACCACCTCAACAACCCCTCTTCAGCCCTCTGACAAATACTTTTAGTAACTCCACACCTTCTCCTAATTTCCACATTCCGAATTTACTGCATAATATTTACACCACACATTGCCCTTAGACAGGACATCTCCACTGCCTCCAGCCTCCTCCTCGCTGCAGCATTTGCAACCCATGCTTCACACCCATATAAGAGTGTTGGTACCACTATACTTTCGTACATTCCATTCTTTGCCTCCCTGGATAACGTTTTTTGTCTCCACAGATACATCAATGCACCACTCACCTTTTTTCCTTCATCAATTCTATGGTTAACCTCATCCTTCATAAACCCATCCGCTGACACATCAACTCCCAAATATCTGAAAACATTTACTTCTTCCATAATCCCTCTCTCCATATACTATATATATATATATCATTTACCAAACTGCGGCAGGCCAGGACTCGACCCTACGAACATTGTACCACCTCAAGAGACAACACACTGTACGCGTCACCTTGAATTTATAAATTTATATTTCCTCTTCTGTTTCCATAGATCCTTCAACATTATTGCTACCCCTTCCTTAGCTCTAACTCTCTCAGATACCCCTGACTTAATCCAATTTATTCTCCCCACTGAAACTTCCCTACCCCCTTCAGCTTTGTTTCGCTTAGGGCCACGACATCCAATTTATTTTCATTCATAACATCAGCAATCATCTCTTTCTTATCATCCGCACTACGTCCACGCACATTCAAACATCCCAATTTTATAAAGTTTTTCTTCTCCACGTTTTTAGTAATGTATAGTAATATATATATTACCTAAAACGGTAGGAAAATAAATACTCACGAGAATTTCGTAATTGCAGGTTAAACATAGTTGTGTGTGTGTGTGTTTATACATTCATTTCTAGAGTAAATATACAAGAGGGAGCAGCAGGCAAGAATGTTTCTCTGGAAGCCATGAACGGATGGATGCCACGTTCGCAATGATCGCTACAGATGTTTAGAATTACATTACATTATTCTTACATGAGAGAGCGTCATGTTTATTTTTGTGCTACAGGTTCAAGAATTTTGTTTCACTTATGTTTGCCAGATTTCTTAGTTTTTTCAGTATTTATATTTTTCACATAAAAAAAAACCAGTGGTTGCCTAAGAGTGTATTTTAAATCAGAAACGTATACGTGTGCACATAAGCATACACACGTACACACACACACACGCACGCGCGCGCACACAAATGGTAACTAACACACAGACACATACACACCCCCACTCCTTCCCAGCACACACACACAAACCCACAAACACACACACACACAAATATACAACAGGCCTAGTGTGTAATCGACATGTGCCTTGGACAAAATGGTAACTATCAGACACTAACACACACACACACACACACACACACACACACACACACACACACACACACTTCTTCCCAGCACACACACACACACATACTTCTTCCCAGCACACACACACACACACACACACACCCACACCTTCCCAGGACAAACACACCCAACACCTTCCCAGCACACACACACCCCACACCTTCCAAGCACACACACACCCCACACCTTCCAAGCACACACACACCCCACCCACACCTTCCCAGCACACACACACCCCACACCTTCCCAGCACACACACAACCCACACCTTCCCAACACACACACCCCACACCTTCCCAGCACACACACAAACCCACAAACACATGCACCCCCCACACACACAAATATACAACAGGCCTAGTATCAAATAGACATGTGCCTTAAACAAAATGGTAACTAACACACACACACACACACACACACACACACAAATATACGACAGGCCTGGTGTCTAATCGACATGTGCCTTGGACAAAATGGTAATTAACACACACACACACACACACACACAGGACTACAAAGAGACCTGGACAGGCTGCAAGCCTGGTCCAGTAAGTGGCTCCTTGAATTTAACCCTGCCAAATGTAAAGTCATGAATATCGGGGAAGGGCAAAGAAGACCGCAGACAGAGTATAGTCTAGGTGGCCAAAGACTGCAAACCTCACTCAAAGAAAAAGATCTTGGGGTGAGTATAATACCGAGCACATCTCCTGAGGCACACATCAATCAGATAACTGCTGCAGCATACGGGCGGCTGGCAAACCTAAGAATAGCGTTCCAATACCTCACTAAGGAATCATTCAAGACTCTGTATACCATATACGTCAGGCCCATACTGGAGTATGCAGCACCAGTTTGGAACCCACACCTGGTCAAGCACGTCAAGAAATTAGAGAAAGTGCAAAGGTTTGCAACAAGACTAGTCCCAGAGCTAAGGGGATTGTCCTACGAAGAAAGGTTAAGGGAAATCGGCCTGACGACACTAGAGGACAGGAGGGTTAGGGAGACATGATAACGACATATAAAATACTGCGAGGAATAGATAAGGTGGACAGAGACAAGATGTTCCAGAGAGGGACACAGAAACAAGGGGTCACAATTGGAAGTTGAAGACTCCTATGAGTCAAAGGGATGTTAGGAAGTATTTCTTCAGTCATAGAGTTGTCAGGAAGTGGAATAGCTTAGAAAGCGACATAGTGGAGGCAGGAACCATACATAGTTTTAAGACTAGGTTTGATAAAGCTCATGGAGCAGGGAGAGAGGGACCTAGTAGCAATCAGTGAAGAGGCGGGGCCAGGAGCTATGACTCGACCCCTGCAACCACAAATAGGTGAGTACATGTAAGCACAAGTCACTAAAAATGAGTACATGAGCATCACATGTACACCACGTCCTTAAAACTAATCATATATATATATATATATATATATATATATATATATATATATATATATATATATATATATATATATATATATATATATATATATATATATATATATATATATATATATATATATATATATATATATATATGCAAAAAGATCACAGTAAACAGGTGATATCAAATATCAAGACAACCACTATGAAAAATAGAGGAATTCAATCGCTTTCGTGACTACTCACATTATCAAGGAACTATGATAAGAGTAGTCACGAAAGCGCTTGGAATTCTCTATTTTTCATAGTAGTTGTCTTGGACACACACACACACACACATATATATATATATATATATATATATATATATATATATATATATATATATATATATATATATATATATATATATATATATGCATATGCAATTTTTAATTTTCAGGAATATTGGGGCTATGCACAAGCGGTAAAGGGTTTGGTTCAGTTTTATTAATTAATCGTCGCATTTCATTGCTGCAAAGTGATTTGTCAAGACGATCTTATTATTGATGAGAAAGACACATGTGCAACAGTTGGGTACCTTTATTGTTGAAACGTTTCGCCTACACAGCAGGCTTCTTCTTTTAAATACATGTGCAGCAGTGTAGTAGTGAAATGAAGATAATGTAATCAGTCCATCAATCTTGGAGAAATAATATTTGAGGTTGTCAGTCTCCTAGCCTGGAGAAGAGTTCAGCTCCATGGTCTGGAACGATATGAAGCTAAAGAATGGGAATGAACTTTTAAATACTGTCGAAGGTGAGATGGAAGATCTCGGAGACGTTGCTGGGGACAAGGTTATGGTTTTGTCAAGTGCATTGACTAGTGTGCAAGCTATGAACTCTGAAATCCTGGTATTTAAGTTGAATCAAACCTCTGATACTCTGGGATTTAAGTAAAGCCTCTGGCACACTTGCGTACTGGCAGTGATGATGTGTAGCGCTGGCGAGGCACTCTGGGCTACCTGCACAGTCGGTAACTTGGGCCTTGGAGTATTTTATGTGCAACTGACTCTGAAGATATTGTTAATCTAGTTAATTTGCAGTTTGTCTCTTGTGATATCCGGTTGGATGTTGTAGACTACCATTGTCTCTACTCCGTAGAACTATTCTGATTATTTCTTTGATTAATATGACCTCTGTCAGACCTCCTCCCTTACGTGTTTTATATGTAGACATTCATGTCTGGTATATA
>WNWK01000120.1:480000-627500 GCA_009830355.1 Cherax destructor
TTCATAGGGAATTAGTGACCTCTGGCCACCTCACACCATGTATGCCAGTAGATCGAAACTACAACGTATCAGTGACACTAGCAAACGTGATACTTAATCCACCTCGCAATACGGGAATCTACTGACCTCTTGTGCTACCTGATACCATCTCAAGAAACCTCATTCGGTGTTTCGTTAGTCACGACCTGCCTTTCACACTTCCTCTTATGCCTATAGATGCTCGTTTCTACACTCTATGTTCCAACGTGTCATAGTCACATAGTGATGGAATCTAATCAGCGCTCGCAGGGAGATCCTAAACTCTTTCTTAACCTATATCATGATATAACCTGTGTGGTCGTATAATGACTAGATCGTGCCAATGAATTCATTATGCGGATCGTATACATGCCGTCGTTCTTCACTCTTGTAAGTTAGAAGTAATCAAGGTTCCAAGACCAAAACTTTATCTAATAAGTATATCATGATATACTTGTCGGTCGGTATCAATGACTAGGAGTGTAGCCAGATGAAATTCAGTTGATGGCGGCATCGTTACAGTGGTGACTTCTAGTAAGCAAACAGTTGGAGTATAGCAAAATCTCCCAACTGTGTTTGCACAAGTCTTTTTTTAAAAAATGATCACCCCAAGGTTACAGCACTCAGTGTTGTATATCATTAATGAAATTAGGCTTCATGCAGTGATCTTCTAAGTCTTATGTTAATCATCCATGTACCTCACAACAGATAGCATTTTCACACATACTTCATTTTTTAGCTAAAATATGTAGATTATCACACTTTTAATAGAAAGTGGTTTATTTACGATTTTTCGTATTTCCTGCTAACCACTAAAAATATATTTTCACTAAAATGCATTATTTTACAACTAAGTGACCACTCGCCTTCCCCAACACAACTATGTAACTACTCACCTTCTCCACCACAACGAGCCATCCACTCCACAACCAGATAACTTATCTCCTCCACCACAAGCAGCCATCCACTCCACAACCAGATAACTCCCCTCCCCCACCACAAGCAGCCATTCACTCCACAACCAGATAACTCACCTCCCCCACCACAACCAGTCATCTCCACAACCAGATAACTCCCCTCTCCCACTACAAGCAGCCATTCATTCCACAACCAGATAATTCACTTCCCCCACCACAACCAGCCGCCATCTTCACCTCCCACAACTAGCTATCTATTTCCCCCAAGACACCACCACGATGATACTCCGAGAAACTAGGCCATCTCTACAAATGGCAACAATAAAAATCGCATCAGACACTGCGCCACCAGCAAGATCAAGAAGGGAATGTCACACACCTCGCTTACTGGACTGGTCTCAAGCTCCTGTCCATGTAAGAATAAAATCCCAATACCGTGACTAACTCAAAAATTAGAAATAACACTCACGTTTCGGTCTGACCTGGGCCGAAGAGACTTGACAATGCTTCTACGATAGACCGAAATATTTGAATATTTACCTTCAATTTGAGGTTTGTGAATTTTGTCGAATTCTCAGAGGAGAGTTTCAGGTGACGGAATCTGCCTGTCGGAAGCGAATCAACTAATGAAGGGAGAAGGTGCATTCCTGTCAGGTACGGGATTACGCGACAGAAGCTGGAGCAATCAATGAACCGACTCCAGGGAACAGGACACTTGTTTCCGGTTTGGTTCTGATCCTTAGCTTATGGCGATTTAGCACTTAGTTGTGATTTGGAGTATTTAGGATATCGCCGTTCACCTGTTAATTGTTCTGGAGGCAAGATGTGGCTAGGAAAATTGGTGTTAGGAAACTGTATATATATATATATATATTATATATTCATTAACTACCTGTCAACATAGTTAAGTTGGTAGTGATATTTTTTCCCTGGTGTTTGTGTGTGTGTGTGTCGGATTACCTAGTATGTTTTGATTAACCATTTTCATAGTCACAGGAGAAAAGCAACGTACATGGTGCGCCACCTTTAGTATTTTGATTTTAAGGCTCCCAGTTATGACAGTAGAATATACCATTTTTTACAAATCTGAGTTTCAAAGTGTTTCTTAAATAACCTAACGAAAACTGAGGGTGGGGGGAAGGGGGACTGAACTACAACTTCGTCGGGAATACTTTGTTTGTTTACAATAGCTGTTTCAGGATGAATGACTGTCATTTTTATCTAACCTCTTTTGATAAAAATATTACGTGAGAAAAATATCACTTCATTTTTACGAATAAATACTAGTAGCTAATAAAATTAAATTAAATAACTAAAAACTAAACATACACACACACACACACAAATATATATATATATATATATATATATATATATATATATATATATATATATATATTGTGTGTGTGTGTGTGTATACACTAATATGGTGCACACAGAAAGAAAACCAGAAGAGAAGACTCATTCCTTAGTGTGCTCACCGAGACAAGTTTCACGAACTTTTCCCAGCTATTTCCTGCGTTATTGAGGAAGTTGGTGTGTCGTTAACATCGACCAGAGACACTCAAACCATCTCCAAGATATTTTCTCTCCACAAGATGAGCACACAAACACTCTTACCTGCACGGAATTCTTCCTCAGAGAAAACTTGAAAAGTGACCCCATCTTTGGATAGATTTGGCTAGATCAGTTACAGTCAGGTAGCATATGATAGTTTAGATTAGGTAAGCATGCGTTAGGTTTGTTTAGGTTAGGGCTTGTTAGGCTTTGTTAGATTAGAATTTTTGGTGTCTTGGTGAGGTTAGACTTAACTAGATTAAGTTGGGATACTCTGGGGTTGGTTTGGTTAGGTGAGGTCTTGTATGACTGTTCTGAACGTCATTCATATTTGGTTGATACCTACATAGCTTCAACCTTCTAGGATAAGGCTGTATAGGTATCAACTTGCCAGTTTAGTAAAATATATTATCTTGGAATTGTTGAATTTCGTACGATAACTGGAAGTGTCTTTTCTGGTCAGCTTCAAGATTTTATTACTGTTGTGAAAAAACGCCGTTGCACCTTAGAGAAAGTTTTGGATTTATCTTGGGATTTATAGATGGCAGTCTGGTAATTTTATTCTATAATTTGAGAAAATTCAAATAGTATTGGTTTTCGTGCGTTATTTTGTAAATGCCTCACCAGATCGGCTCTAAAATTTCAACGCCGATAACTTGACACTGCAGCTTTCTGAGCAGCTCAGACTTAAAGCATAACTTTAAAATTTCAAAGCTGGTTTTCTCTTCCTTAGCGAAAGGTTTAATCTCTTTAATTATGTAATTCTTACTGAAGTTGCGATATTCCACGCGATAACTGGTGAATCCTTCGTCTACAAGACATTAAATATTCATCGCTGTTATTTAACTCCTTGAGAAACATATGCCATCCTTCACTGTTCCTTTTGTGTGTGTTTAGGTATAGGGGGCTGAGCTTATGGGATACGAGGATCCCTTTCTAGGATCGCGCAGAGGCCAAAACCCATCTAGCTATTCATTCAAGGGAGAAGTATTGAATCCAAAAGGGCAATGGGTCGGGTGGGCAAAGGAGGGAATATAATCAAGATTCATCCGAGGAAGGGAAGTATTGCTCAGTTGTTTAATCAAGAAACTCTTGACCAGTATCAAGTTGCTCTGCTCCAGGGAACATTACTCCGCATTACAAACACCAATGAAAAGATGCTTCTGAGATGGCAACGTCTTTCATGTTTTTCTTGGTCTAACGTAGGGAGAGAATAACTTAGAGTCCATTGGTAATTACAAGCCACACTGAACAGACATTTCAACCCCAGTAGTGCTTTATCATCCTCAGTGGTGCTTTATCATCCACAGTGTTGCTTTAACATCCACAGTGGTGCTTTATCATCCACAGTGTTGCTTTAACATCCACAGTTGTGCTTTATCATCCACAGTGGTGTTTTATCATCCACAGTGGAGCGTTATCATTCACAGTGGTGGTTTATCACCCCCAGTGTTGTTCTATCGTCCACAAAGGGGTTTTGTCACTCTGAGTTGGTGCTTCGCCACCCATATCGGGACATCATCAGGTACCTGATGAAACTCCCCGTAAGTGCATCATAATAGTGTCTGAGTTAATAGCTCTGACATCCTACCTCAAGCAGGATGTCATCCATCTCATATCGGGGAACGTCTTCAGGTCCTCTGTGACGAAGCTTTCTGTTGCGCGTCTCTCAGACACTCCTGGCTGCGCTGCTCCCTGATATCTCCTTATTGACAAGTGCGAGTTTTCTCAATTTAATTGAGTGTCTCTTTAGGTAAAAGAAAACGGGATCGAATTATTCTCGCTCTCATATTTTTCTCTTTCTCGTGATTACCAAGACGAATATCGTCATGTTTTCTTATTCCTCAGATGTTCTAAGGCAATTTACGCTCCTTGGCAATATTTTGCGAGGATCACTCAGGCTCAAGGATTGACGGAGGCTCGATCCTCCTTCCGCTAATTGTGAGACGGGGAGGTTAATACCTAGTTTGAGGCAGTTAACACTAAAGTTCAAGATTGAATATATTGTTCATGACTCATAATTGTTTATATTTAGTTTATTGATCTATTATGTGCATTTTCTATAATATATATACGTATACTATATATATATATATATATATATATATATATATATATATATATATATATATATATATATATATATATATATATATATATAATATATATATAATAGGAGAGGAGAGTTATTAAATGGAGAGTTAGAGGTATCGTGAAGATGGAGAGAATATTTTGAGGATTTGTTAAATGTTGATGAAGACAGGGAAGCTGTGATTTCGTGTGTAGGGCAAGGAGGAATAACATCTTGTAGGAGTGTGGAAGAGCCAGTTGTGGGTGTAGGGAAGTTCGTGAGGCAGTGGGTAGAATGAAAGGGGTAAGGCAGCTGGGATTGATGGGATAAAGATAGAAATGTTAAAAGCAGGTGGGGATATAATTTTGGAGTGGTTGGTGCTATTATTTAATAAATGTATGGAAGAGGGTAAGGTACCTAGGGATTGGCAGAGAGCGTGTATTGTTCCTTTGTATAAAGGCAAAGGGGACAAAAGAGAGTGCAAAAATTATAGGGAATAAGTCTGTTGAGTGTACCTGGTAAAGTGTATGGTAGAGTTATTATTGAAAGAATTAAGAGTAAAACAGAAAGCAGGATAGCAGATGAACAAGGGGGCTTTAGGAAAGGTAGGGGTGTGTAGACCAAGTGTTTACAGTGAAACATATAGGTGAACAGTATTTGGATAAGGGTAAAGATGTTTTTGTGGCATTTATGGATTTGGAAAAGGCGTATGATAGGGTAGATAGGGGGCAATGTGGCAGATGTTGCAGGTGTATGGAATAGGAGGAAGGTTACTGAAAGCAGTGAAGAGTTTTTATGAGGATAGTGAGGCTCAGGTTAGAGTGTGTAGGAGGGAAGGGACTATTTCCCAGTAAAAGTGGGCCTTAGACAAGGATGTGTGATGTCACCGTGGTTGTTCAATATATTTATAGATGGGGTTGTAAGAGAAGTGAATGCGAGGGTCTTGGCAAGAGGTGTTGGGCTAAAAGATAAAGAAGCAAATACAAAGTGGGAGTTGTCACAGTTGCTTTTTGCTGATGACACTGTGCTTTTGGGAGATTCTGAAGAGAAGCTGCAGAGGTTGGTGGATGAATTTGGTAGGGTGTGTAAAAGAAGAAAATTGAAAGTGAATATAGGAAAGAGTAAGGTGATGAGGATAACAAAAGAATAGGTGACGAAAGATTGGATATCAGATTGGAGGGAGAGAGTATGGAGGAGGTGAATGTATTCAGATATTTGGGAATGGACATGTCGGCGGATGGGTCTATGAAGGATGAGGTGAATCATAGAATTGATGAGGGGAAAAGGGTGAGTGGAGCACTTCGGAGTCTGTGGAGACAAAGAACCTTGTCCATGGAAGTAAAGAGGGGAATGTATGAGAGTATAGTTATACCAACGCTCTTATATGGGTGTGAAGCATGGGTGATGAATGTTGCAACGAGGAGAAGGCTGGAGGCAGTGGAGATGTCATGTCTGAGGTCAATGTGTGGTGTGAATATAATGCAGAGAATTCGGAGTTTGGAAATTAGGAGGAGGTGCGGGATCACCAAAACGATTGTCCAGAGAGCTGAGGAGGGGTTGTTGAGGTGGTTTGGACATGTAGAGAGAATGGAACGAGACAGAGTGACTTCGAGAGTGTATAAATCTGTAGTGGAGGGAAGGCGGGGTAGGGGTCGGCCTAGGAAAGGTTGGAGGGAGGGGGTAAAGGAAGTTTGTGTGCGAGGGCTTGGACTTCCAGCAAGCATGTGTGAGCGTATTTGATAGAGTGAATGGAGGCATATGGTTTTTAATACTTGACGTGCTGTTGGAGTGTGAGCAAAGTAACATTTATGAAGGGATTCAGGGAAACCGGCAGGCTGGACTTGAGTTCTGGAGATGGGAAGTACAGTGCCGGCACTCTGAAGGAGGGGTGTTAATGTTGCAATTTTATAACTGTAGTGTAAAGCACCCTTCTGGCAAGACAGTGATGGAGTGAATGATGATGAAAGTTTTTCTTTTTCGGCCCACCCTGCCTTGGTGGGAATCGGCCGATGTGTTAAAAAAAAAAAAAAAAAATATATATATATATATATATATATATACTTACAATAATATATATATATATATATATATATATACTTACAATAATATATATATATATATATATATATACTTACAATATGTTAGGTATATGTATATATAAATTATAGAAAAAGCACATAATAGATCAATAAACTAAATATGAACAATTATGAGTTCTGAACAATATATTCAATTAAACTTTAGTGTTAACTGCCTGTCTGTATATTTAAAAAAATAATCGCAGTAGTATGTGATGGATATTGTGTGTAAACATCCTAGACTAAATTCAACAGCACTGGCGACCTTTTTCAGGTGTCGCCTTCAGAAACGGTCTCGGGACTAGGTTAGGTCGCCTTCAGTAATTGACTCGGGACTAGGTTAGGTCGCCTTCAGTAACGGTCTCGGGACTAGGTTAGGCCGCCTTTAGTAACGGTCTCGGGACTAGGTTAGGTCGCCTTCAGTAACGGTCTCGGGACTAGGTTAGGTCGCCTTCAGTAACGGACTCGGGACTAGGTTAGGTCGCCTTCAGTAACGGTCTCGGGACTAGGTTAGGTCGCCTTCAGTAACGGTCTCGGGACTAGGTTAGGTCGCCTTCAGTAACGGACTCGGGACTAGGTTAGGTCGCCTTCAACGGTAACGGCTTGATAAAGCTCCTGGAGAGCGAAACGTTCCCACAATAAAATGTCGCATTAGTTGCACTTGTGTCCTTTTACCTAACATATTATAAGTACTTTTACCACATTATTACGTAAAATTTGCCAGGAAGCAGGACAAACGCCTCCTGACGCTGGTTTAAAGAAAATGATGGCCAGCCAAAGACTCTTGTGGTCAACAGACAAAACGCTTCTTTGGTCTTCCGTTCGCGAAGCTCCAACCGTTTAAAAATAAAAGGATAACATCTTTTTTATATTAAGTATTGTCTCAGGACCTCGTCTCACTTCCTACATGCACACCCTCATTAGGAACAGAATGGCAATTTTACATGACTTAAAAATGCTTTCCTGCTTTGAAAGGAACATGTGAAATTTGTATATTTCCTTGAAGAAATTTTTTAATACGTTTTTGAAGCCCGCACATTGACAACGGGAAATTCACTCATAAAAGTTGTTGCATTTATCTTGTTCACAGTATCACTGGATTTCATTTAGTGTTTTCACTGTTTTTTTTTTTTTTGGTATATATATCTATGTACATTTAAAAAAAATTTTAGACGGATGACGGAAGCAAATTTAATTAAATTTTAATGAAGGATAGAGATAGGAGAGAGGCTAAAGAGAAAACGAAATAGATACGAAAGATTTTAAAGAGAAGAAAATGAAGCAACAGCAACAGGAGCAGAATAAATCAACAGCAGAAACAGAAACATCAGCACAAGCTGTAGCAGAAGCAGAATAAACAACAGCAGCGGAGTAAGAAGCAGCAAAAGAAGAAACATCAAAAGCGGCAGCAACAACAACAGCAGCAGCAATAATAATAATAATAATAATGGAAAAAATGACAGCAGCTGTGATTTCCTGAAAACTACACAATCCTTATGTGCCATGAAGGGCCAAAGGAAATTAAAATAATAAAAACAGGAAGACTAGAATAAAATTGAAATGCAAGAACTAGTTTATAAAATGCATGCGAACATTAGGGAATGAGGAGGGAGAACATGCGGCGTACAGGCCAGCCAAAAGTCAACAAATGCAGCCTCTGTTGAGCCAGAAATGTGTGTATCCTTCTTTCTCTGTTTATGTCTGTCCCACTTCTACGAGGATTCGGCGAACGCGAGGAAATTCATTTGGGTTGAGCTAGATCAGATTCACTTCCTCAGTTTGTTAAATTTTAATCTAATGTGCTTTTGTTTATTGTGGATGAGACAGAGAAAAGGGGACAGGGAGAGAGAGAGGAGAGAGAGAGAGAGGGAGAGGGAGAGAGATAGAATTACGGCGAAACTGACTTAATAATGATTATCCATCTAATCTTCCTGATGCAGCGAATTTGTTACAGGTTACGTCATTCAACGTTTTTTACAATACTCAAAGTTCACGTAACCTAACGAAAATGTAAGCTCTGAATTTCGTTAAAGATTCATCATATTATCAACTTCGTGTTTGCGTCCTGATCGAACAAACAGTGACCTGACGGGACTCTCGGATTTAAATCATCTCTCGGATAGAATCATCTATGGAGTGCAGGAAATTCCATTTATTATTTCTTGGAAATCGCTGAAGGAACAAGAGCATCAGCATCCTTCATCATCAGAATCCCATTACTAGGTGCGTCCTCCAGAGGAGATGAGTTCCATTTGAGATGCTTGCAGCTTCCCACGGCCCTAAGGAGCCACCTGGGTACGACCATGAGAAGAACTAAGGCCGGTTTGTTTGTGTTACATTACGCTGCTTTGCGCTAAGTCAACAAGTCCAGGCTGCAATTGCTGCCTGTCTGCCACCACCTTATGAAGACAGCCAAGCTGCCACCACCACGTCTCTCTGGTGCTTGCCTGGCTGCCATTGCTGTCCACCACCATATCAATCACCTTGTGAAGGCAGCCAGATTGTCAATGTTATCACTACCACCTTATGAAGACAGTCAGGATGTCACTGCTGCCACCACCACACCCTTATGAAAACTAGCCTGTTATTGCTGCCACCATCACTACCTTACAAAGTTAGGCTGCCATTGCTGCCACCACCACTACTTTCAAGATGACAGCTAGGCTGGGAGAGCTTCGGCACCACCATCTCACGGGGACGGCAAAGCTGCAATTGATGACTACCACTGAGACCTTCTTCAGCACTTTGCAGAAGAGAGCCTGAGTGTGAAGCCGCAATAAACAATGCTCTTCTTATCTTCTGTTTAAATATCTCCAGAGGGGAGCGACTGTACCATTTTAATATGATTAAATTCCTTGTTTTGTCCCATCTAAATGTTCTGTTTCACAGTCGGACCAAATTAATCCGCTTTCAAACTCTAATTCAACTCCATCCACGTGTTGTTTGAAATTCTGATTCACCATCATCCGGGAGTTCCACGTTTCACACTGATGAAAACAATCAGGTTTCAATCCCTGATCGAACCCCAATCCACCTGTTCTGTGTTATAGATTATTTCAGTGTTATATAGTGGCGTATTGTTATTGTCACAGGGTGTGCACTGTGTTGCCGTGCTTAACCTACTATCTCTGACATAAGTATCACTCAAAACAACTGCCACAATATTTCATAACAGGGGACAGAAAAATTAGTTTCTCATTATGATCCATTATTATATTATTGAGTGAGCTTAATATTTATAATGAATTTACCATCTTTGGTAGGTTTGCAGCGATCACTTAGCCCACCCAGCATATACGCCCCTGTTGCTATAAACAAAAGTCTGGTATATAGCATTCTTTTTTCCCTTCAGAAGTAAAATAAAATTTTATTTGTTTACATTGCGTGAATGTTTGATTTTTCTCTTGTATGTTTTGCAGAACTGATATGAGTATTACTTAAGTGATTGTTGGAAAGGACGTTATAGGCGGGTTGTATTTATTTAGTTATTAGATTGAATTTATGTGTGTATTTTTCTTGTTTTTTTTTGCAAGTGTTCACATTTGTGTGTGTGTGTGTGTGTGTGTGTGTGTGTACATGTGAGACTGCGTTTTGGGGTATTTCTTGACCGTTCCATCGTTTGTTACAAACACGTTAAGGTCATAACAGCGAAAACTTCTCCCTTCACCAAGCTAGAATCAAAACTTTTATACACAAGACGGTCATTACAGGAGTCTCTTCCCCACTACCATAAGAACACAGCCATCATCCACCATCATGACGGTAAAGATTCCCTCGTACACAGTGACACACTAAACATTTCTCCACCAAAATTATGCTGTATTTGTCAGATTGAAATAGAACGTTATTTGTAAATACTTGGATCTAGTATCTTTACGTCATATTGCATGTCCTTTTCAGCTAAGTAAACCATGAGGACACAAACAAAAGTTTCAGAACAAGCTTTTATCGGGGCAACGTTGAACCCTTCATCACATTGTGCCAATAAAAGTTTGTTCTGAAACTTGTCTTTATTCTTGTGGGTATTATGTATGGCCTTTCACGAGGTCTTGTTCGAGGCTCATAATACTACTTCAAAGTCTTTGTCAATCTTTGTTTTTGAATCATCATACTTTCACGTCTTTTTGGAAATCATCGCTATTGCAGCTTTGATTTACTTTTTACGTCGTGGTTATATACGCCCCTCACATTACAGTTATCTTCTAAACCTGACACAGTTTTATTTTTATACTTTATATTAAATGATAAAACGTATTACGTTCTACGTTATAACTTTTCTCCCCTGCTACACTTATTTACCACCGAGAAGTAAAATTAAGAAAAAAGTTAGTGCCTTGCTACTGTAACTTTAGCTTTTCCTGATTTACGTTGTATTTAATGAATGAACTAATGTGGGTTATGATGAGCAAGGAGTGCAGTAGGCTCGATCCTCCGTCTGCAAATCGGGATTCGGTTTATGTTCAGTCAAGACATTTTGATCAATGTAACATTAAAAATGTTTTTACTAATATATTAAAATTAGTCTAGCGTCCTTAAAATAACAATCCAACGTCCTTAAAGTCTCAAGTTGGCGTTCATAAAATGCAGTCTTTAAAAAACTCAGTGTCTTAAAACTTAAAAATGTCTCTGAAAATACCATCCAAAATTTAACCCAAAAATTCCACATATATTTTGCATTATTTACAACTCACAAATTAGAAGAAAACTAGAGAGTGTTTCGGTTCTTCAAGAGCGATAATAAGAGTCACTAGTACTCAGAAACTAATCCAAACGCTCTTTCGGTTCCATCATCATTTTGCCGAATATGTGGAAACTGTCTTAACTACGAGCTGGCAGGACAGTGAGTCGGTTCTTCTTCTTCATCATACCCGTAGGGGTCATGCAGCCCCTGGGGGCAAGTGGAACAGAGGGTTGGGAGGTAATCAGGTATGATTTAAGGAAGGGAAGAGTAGAGTCAAGAGCTCTTCACCGGCACCAAGCATCTCCTCCCCCGTGAAGCGGTCGGAAGGAGAGAGAACTTCCAACCTTTCACGCAATTGATATTTTACATTTTATGTAAAATAAATATTAATTGTTTCTATTGATTCTATTAATAGTTCTGTTGGTTTTATTATTGGTTCTGTTGGGTCTATTAATGGTTCTGTTGATTCTATTAATGGTTTTGTCGATTTTATTAATGGTTCTGTTTATTCTATTAATGGTTCTGTTGATTCTATTAATGGTTCTGTTGATGATTCTATTATTGGTTCTGCTGATGATTGTATTAATGGTTCTGCTGAGAATTCTATTAATCGTTCAGTTGAGGATTATATTAATGGTTCTTTGAATGGTTCTACTTACCGATGATGGTGAGGTTGACGAGACTGGTGTGGGTGGGAGACTTAAAAAAATCCACGCGACACTCATACACGCCCGCGGCCTCCACGCCCACACTCTTAATTGTGAGTGTAGCCGCGTCTCTGCTCACCCTCACCTCTCCGCCCTCCTGCTGGAAACTGGAATTGTGCTGTGGCGCCCGACCGTCGTAGCTGCAGAGGTAAACAAAGAGAAAATCACGTTAATGAAGGAAAGATTCCTTAGGCGGCGATGGAGAAGTGGTAGGCAAATTCTTTCTGAGATCATGGTAGGTACGGGTGAGAGAGAGAGAGAAAGACATAGAGAGACAGAGAGACAAACAGACAAATGACAAGCAAGCTGATCATTTCGTTAGGACAGATGAGAAGACCCCTTAAAGGGTTAGTAGATGAATATCTGTAGACTCTAAAGGATGTGGACGATGGACTGTCTATAGACAGAGGGAGTGAAGCATTTGTTCTCGTGTTGAAGGGGAGCTCACCTATCCTTTGTTGCACGATACCTGGGATTTGGGAGGTAGTGAGTATTGCATACCTAACGCTGTTAGACTGAAACTCTAACTTCTGGGTCCCGCCGAGCAACTAAAAAGTGAGTTCGTGTGTGTACAGGGGAAGGAAGGGGGTTAGTATGTATGTGTGCGAGTTGTGTGTGTGCTTGACTATATGTGTGCTCACTTATAAGTCAATGCAGGGGTCGAGTCTCAGCTCCTGCCCTTAACCCATTCCTGGTAATAGCCTTTCCGCTGGTTTCGAACTCTCACTGGCTTCGTGAGCCGTATAGTACCCATTTTTTTGGTGCGATGTATGGAATTCTGCCTCTACCACTTCGATGTCCAGGTCCTTAGGCTTCATGACCACTATGAGGCTAAAGGAATATTTCCTAACGTCCCTGTATCTCATTTGTATTTTTAACTTCCAGCTGTGCTCTCTCGAGCAGTCTATCCCTGCCACACTATTGCTTCCTCTCAGTATTTTGTACGTTGTTATCATGTCACCCATGGTACTGTTCTCTAATGTTATCATGTTCAGCTCCTTTAGTATCTCCTCATAACTTATACCCCTTGCAAACCTCTACACTTCCAGTTTCTTAACATGCTTGATAAGACGTGTATTGCACACTGGTTCTGCATACTCCAAGGTGGGGGGGGTAACGTATACCGTATATAGTGTCGTGAATGACTGTTGAAATTCCTAAAAACTACTCTTAGATTTGCCAGACGTTCGTTTGCTATGGAAGTTTTTCGGTCGATTACCGCCTCAGGAGATATGCTTGATATTATGCTTACCCTGAGGTTCTCCTTGGGCGAAGGTTGCAGTCTTGTCCAACGAGCATGTACACCGTTTCTGGTCTTCTTACCTTTCTTCATTTATCATAATTTTGCATTACCTAGCTTAATTTCGAATAACCACTTGTCGAATCAGTCCTGTAGCATGTCCAGTTCCGTTTGAAGTCTAAATTTTCCTTGTTAGTTTCCCATCATCTGTGAACAGGGATACCTCTGACTATTTCCCAAGAAATTAGTACCGATACCAGTACAGACGTTTGTGGTATCCCACTCGTCGCACTAGCGGATTCCAACACCTCTTCCCGGATAATCCCTCTCTTCCTCCCTCTCAAATATTCCCTCATAAATTGAAGTGCCTTTCCTGCCATTCCTGTCTGCGTCTCTTGCTTTTGTCTCTTGTTCACCGCTGTATCACAAGCCTTCTTTAAATCCAAAAATATGTAGTTCACTCATCCCTTACTGCATTGACTCACTGCTGTTGCCTTGTGCAAGTTGTTAATGAACCCTCCCCTACTGCATTGACTCACTGCTGTTGCCTTGTGCAAGTTGTTAATGAACCCTCCCCTACTGCATTGACTCACTGCTGTTGCCTTGTGCAAGTTGTTAATGAACCCTCCCCTACTTACCTTCTCTATAAACTAACATACTGTGTGTGTCAGTGACCCTGATTTGCATTTTTAATGCTACTTGTCTTAAATACCATGACTAAGTCTTCTGTTTTCCACACCTCTGGCAGTTGTCCTGTATCTAATGTGTAGATGAAGATTATGGCTAGTGGTTCACATAGTGCTATTGTCTCTCACAGAACCCACAGAGAGATATTGCCTGGTCCCACTGAAATCGAGGTATCTAGCTCAATACTTTCTTCACCTCTTTTCCTGTTGTGTATTTTAAGTCCAGTACTCGTTGGTGCACTCTTCTGTCACTCACAGAGTTCTGTTTACTGGGTTCGAGACCTTAGCCTCGCTTCCTACAGTGCTTTGATCGGTATCAGACTTCTGGCCTCTTTTGCTTTATCAAATCTACTCCTGAAACCATGAAATGATTTTGCCATCTCTATGGCTCTTCTGCATTTTCAGTTTCCATTTGTAACCCCTTGATCCAGTACATCTTAATTCAAACAGTCTGTCTTTATCTGCCTATCAGTTCCTCTTGCTTTGCACCTATGATCATGGCCTTCCTTCTCTTTCTTTCTTCTGAAGTCGTCAGGTTCATTTCCTTAAACCTCTCTCCATAGTGTGTTCCTCTCAGTTCTGGTTCTATCCTGGTTGCAAACCGTAGGATATTTTCGAGTTTCTTCAAGTGATTGGCCAGGTGTAAAGATTTATGTTGGGGTTGCGTACTGAGAGATTGGTCTAACATATGTCGCATTGAAAATTCTGAAGGATTCTTTAGTTAAGTTACTGAGGTTTGCTAATCTTCCATATGCCGTTTCCGTTATACGATTTGCGTGAATTTCTGGTGATGAGAGAAGCTTTCCACCCGCTAAAGCTCATTTTATTCGTCAAATAATCGTGTTTATAAATAAATGTTCTCTAATTATTTCAGTATTATAATTTATCTATTCGTAGATTAAAACATTTTTAAATTGTTTCTTCCTGCAGTTTGCTTAGAAATTTCATATTTAGTATTTCACTTATTTTTCACACTTAATTCATTTGATTTTTTACCTTTTTGGGTTTAATTTTCTTTACGTAAATTTAAAATGAAGATTTAATTCCGCTTTACAATTTTTTAAAATTAAGTTTTCGAAGAAAAAAAATCCTCTCGTCTTCTCATAATGAATTCAGTTCGAGAGAGGGAGAGAGAGAGAGAGAGAGAGAGAGGGAGAGGGAGAGGGAGAGGGAGAGAGAGAGAGAGAGGAGAGAGAGAGAGAGAGAGAGAGACTGGTTTACGGTACTTAGGATAACCATAAAACCGTAAGGAGGAAGAGCTGCATGAAATTTTTAGTAACTCGAAATTTACTACCACAAGGACGCAGCTTCAGCGAACATACCATCACAAAAATTCTTACATAAATGTTTTTAAGAGCTTTTTGTTATAATTTAAAAATAGCAACAACATAGCACGAAGAAATGTCCGTCCATGATTACTGACGACTTCTGGAAATTTAGGAAACATTTTTAATAATATTAATAAATATATTTAAGCATTTAAATATTAAATTTAGTAATTAAAGCACCTTGGTTAAATTGGGCTTTGGCATTTGTTCTAATCTGATCACATCCGATGCTATGCGGTAGCTTATCACCAAATCCCTTTATACTTGTTACAAAGGTGATCTGAATCTTCTGTTTGGTGTACCTTGGTGTACTCAACTCATTTTGTTTACTTATTAAGGACGTCTAGAGAGCACAGAGAATGAATTTAAGGTTTTCTCAAAACCTTCCGAATCCGACGTAGCCTTCCAACCAACACCCTGTTGATGAGGCTACTGTCGCAGTACCCATACTGGAGCTCATTGATCTGAAGGAACTTCTCTTCTCGGAGTCGCACTCGCATTAGACGCTCTCGGCGAAATTCTAGAAAAAAAAATATCTCCGACTTTTAAAGGGATAGAAGACAGCATGGGTAACTGTGATGCCCACGATATTCTACGTCTTCATTATACTTCTATCACTCCCTATGCTGATTTACTTTTCTAAGTGTTCATCACAGATTGAAACAGACAATGATTTGGTGAAGTTAATTCTACCAGAATTACTGGCAATTTAGCAGTGTTGACAAAGTGACATCAGTTCGTGGATATTTTTATTGTTCTGACGAAACCATCAAGCTACAACAGACATTCGTGAGAAAAGATTACTACAGCGATGCTCCAGGATTCGATCACTATCAGCCAGAATGGTCCGAAATCATACATCACGTAGCAAAGATAAGAATCTTCCATTACTCTTTGCGCTGAATAACACCACAAGGGATTACAATTTCATAAAATACAATGCACTTCAGGGTGCTGGGGGCAGGAATTTCTTAGTTATGTGGGCGCATACCTCTGGAGACTTAATGATTCCCATCTCTGCTCCTGACTCATGACTTCACCCACAGTCCCTTCACAATTCACTGATATGACTCTGCCACTGAATACAAACGTGTTTGCAGCAAGGTGGTAGCCAGCATATATAGTCTGCGTGATATAAACTGTTTAAACTAGAAGGGATGAAACGCAAGAAACAGGTGAACAAATCCTTGCTACAGCCCAGTGTTTAGTCGAGAAAGTAACTTGATCTCTCTCGTCTCTCATCTCCCATCTTGCTACTTATCTCCCGTTGCACCACATCCCAAAGGTTTACTCCAAATTATGATTCTACCATCTGCACGTCCTGTAGATGGTAAGTCAGACCAGGCGACGTTTTTCCAGATTTCAGCAGTCCAGTTTTGGCGAGCCTGTGCCCACTGTAACCTCACTTTCCTGTTCTTAGCTGACAGGTGAAACTCGGTGTGATTTTCTGCTGCTTTAGCTCATGCACTTCAAGGTTCGATGTGTTGTACATTCAGAGATGCTCATCTGAATACCAATGTTGTAAGGAATGGTTATTTGAGTTACCGAAAACTTGAATCAGTCTAGTCATTCTCCTCTGACCTCTCTTATCAACAAGGTGTTTTCGCCCATAGAACTGCCGGTCACTGGATGTTTTGTGTTTTTCACACCATTCTCTGGAGTTATTTAAACCACCCTGTCTGGCACAAACAATCGTTCTATGGTCAAATTCACATAGATCACATTTCTTCCTCATTATAATGTTTGGTCTGAAAAACACGTGAACTTCTTGATCATGTCTGCATGGTTTTAGGCATTGAGATGCTCTCACATGATTGGCTGATTAGATATTTCCATTATCGATCAAGTGTATCTAATAAAGGTGATCATTAAGTTTATATTGTATATTTAACTTAACTGACACACACATCTCTTGTAGTGTTTGTCAGCAGGATGGTGCTGCTGATCATAAGCTAGTTCCTGTTCCGTGGACCATGAGCCGTTCAAGAGCATCATGTAGCCCTGATTTTGGACCATCAGTACCCCATTTTCTCAAATGGGTCGAAAACTCTGCGCCCCTGTGGAGAAAGTGCGACATTGTGATCCAGAGGGTAAATGGCTGCTGCCTTTTCGGTCAGCCATAAATCACACAACCCAAATTATACGTTGAAACACTCTATTCAACAAAACTGTATAATCAATAAACAGATCATTAATAAAAACAATTACGAGAGAGAAGAACGTACTCCAAAGACTCCAGCCACTGGTGCCAGAACCATTAGTTGCGCAAACCGCATGATTGCACATCCCTGATTTATTCTCAAACAATTTTCTGGGAAAAAAGAGGCAGAAACGCTCCCATTCGTACTGGAAATAGCACAAAATAACCAGACGTGTCCTATCGGAGCGCCTCGTTGCTCGTGGCATGCGAAGAACCTACTTAAGCCAGGAAGTTAACCTCTTTCTCATCTTTGCTCTGACGTAAAAGCGATTTCCAATTTTCCGATTAATGAGGCATTGAAACGCGTATCAACATAAAATGCATTAATAATTAGCGTCTTGCATTTGCTGAATTATTATTAGGTTTCTCACTGACTGAGATACGGAGGGAGGCAACGAATCTTATGATCAGATATTCCAGCACATAAGATGATTCCAGCCAATAGTCTTGACTCAGGGTTACTTGTAAATAAAAGACAGGGGGCAAAGCAAGCATATTTTGAGACAACGTTTCGCTCTGTGTATATGTGTATCAAGTCATGCAAAACGTTGCACCTATTGTCTTTTCTTTGCTAGTGTGGGCAGTATGCTATTATAATTAAGCTCTACTTTTATTCAGCATTTATTGTCTTAATTAACTAGTACTCCTGGTTAGTGATTATTATCCTCATGTTAGGCATTTTTAATTAACAGAGCGTCGCTAAATGAAATATATATGCAACCATTTGAGCTCAGTTACTTTCCCGACCACTTCGCAAATACCGATAAAGAATTTATATATGGAATTTTTCGCTCACCATGAGGCGGGCTAAAATAACATGGGTTTGAATCCTCGGCTAGTCGCAGTGTTCTTATATATATATATATATATATATATATATATATATATATATATATATATATATATATATATATATATATATATATATATTTATATATATATATATGAAATGCGTGTAAAAAATGATTAGCTACTTTTCCCATCCTTGAATCGAACTTGATTACCTTCTATTCCCCAAGCTCTGTATGACCCGTGCGCACTTTGAGTTCCAGTATAAATAATATTAACAATATTAAAATTAATAAAACTAATGACAATACTCAGCACCGTTTACCACAAGTGAAAATTGAAAGACGTACCGATGAAAAAACATGTTATATACTATAAGACATAACTCTTTTTTTTTTTTCATTGTGTATTATGGCTTTCATTCTCGCTCTTATTTTCTCTTCTTCCTCCTCCTCCTCTTCCTTCGTCTCATTTTGGAAAAGCTTAGTTGTGAGTGTTGTGCTTTTGTCTTATAATTTGTGGAAGAAGCACCGAGCCTTCATTACTCCCTGTGCTGAATAAAACACCTGGTACAGCGCTGCATGTAAATAAATAATATATATTTTAACCTTGTGTTCTCTCTCCCACTCAGGCAGAACTAACATTACTCGCTGAGTGGGACGAGCTGTGATCACTCGCTCCAGTGGTGTCGCTTGGCACCCAGTAATGGAATACTGGCACTATGTCAACCCAATTAATGTTCACTCTGGTTATTGATTAATTAAAACTTCTGTGAGATCTCCAGTGCACCTGAACACAGTAGGTTCCTCTCAATGCTCACTGTTCCAGGTTCCTACTTTCTCTAATATATGCAACTGAAGAACTTCATAGAATTACCCAAGCACGTCTGAGGTACTTCGAGATTTGCTTTGTTATTATTATATTTGTTATCTTATTTATGTTTAGGTTATTCCACACAAGGAGTGGTGAAGGCTCGGTCTTCCGTCCGCTAATCGTGGAACAAACTATTGTTTTTTCCCACGAATCACTGAATTCGTGAGGGTGATTCGACACAAGGAGTGGTGGGCAGACATTGTATGCTAGAGAAAGATACGTGACCAGACACGTGATGCAATGATCCAGGTATTTACTGAGACATTGCACTCAAGCGACCAAGCTTCCCCTCACACGATTTACAGAAATGTATATTAAAGTCCGTTGCAGAATTAAATTACAGTGAGTTCGTCGAGAAACACAGGAGGAAAATCTTGAAGTATTTCCTCACCCGAACTTATTAGAGTGCGTTATCTTCTAAGAAATGAGGAGTGTCTGATTTGCATGCCTTTGGATTTCCTAGAGACAAACTGTTATTATAGGCGTTCCTCTGGCAAGACGGTGATGGAGCGAATGATGGTGTTTCTTCTTCGTCGGGTCACCCTGCCTTGGTGGGAAACGGCCGATGTGCTAATACAAATTATAATTATTGATGAGGAAGCGCTAAATCTGTTTGGGTCATGCAGCACCTGGGAGATGGGAAGGAATCAGGCTTCTCCATTTTCCTTGAAGAGTAGAGACGGTAACCATCTTGACCATTATATCCCGTCTTGTAAATTTCAGCTGGTGTAGTCTGCTTACTTGATCGCTTGGGTAAACTGACCAGCTTTGCGTGTATAGCAAATGATCTCATCTTCAGAATACGCGTGACTAACTGATCATTCGCTGTCTCAAAACCTCTCTTTATCTGATCTGATTTTCGACGTTTACTCGCGTTCTCTCCCTCCCGACACAGTACTTGGCCCAGAAGAAACGATAAGAGAGTCGATTACTTTCCATTGTTTTTGGTGTGAATTTGCTGAATTTCGCAATAACACTTAGTACTTCATCACAGCAAAAGTGTTAAATAATTTGCTAGCTATGCAAACGCAGCCTACAAACCTTAATCACATATCTGCTGATGATTCTTAAGAGTGCAAATAATGCTTTTCTGGTAAGAAATGACGTATTTCAGAGCTCGAAGCCAAATTAATCTTGTTGGTCTGGATTCGTGCTCACAGAATATTCCATAACCACATCTCTGCTCGCGTGTGTGTCCTCATTAACTCTCCAAGTGACCTCACATCTAGGCATCATTAGAGTCATTATGAAACGCATCAAAGGTCTGGAGTCAGAATTACTCTGCTCTGTGTAAACTGAACCCTACCTCTGAGAGACCACGAGATTTTCTGCCTTCACTCGTGTGTTCTTCAGAAAACCCTTTAGTGATAAGGGAGGAACGTTGGTGCTGAAGGGCTCTTGATTCTTGGATCAATAACTTCTCCTTCCCTATTCCTTTGATCAGATTTGATCAGCTCCCATTCCCCAGGTGTTGTGTTTCCCAAAATAATTTAGCATTTCCCCATAAATATAGAAATATTATTCTAGGAGCTAACAAGCAGAAAAATATGTCCATTTCTCGTTGTTTCTTTTAAAAGTGTAGTATAACACACACACACACACACAACACGACAGCCATCATGGTAAACACAAAACCAGAGACAGCCATTATAAACACATCATCAGCCTCAGTTATGATAAATACTAGAGTACACACACAACCCGCACATATAAAAGAGAGGAGCTTACGACGACGTTTCGGCCCGACTTGGACCATTTACAAAGTCACACTAACACACAGAGACAGAGGAAGGGTATTTATAGGCAGGCAGACAGGGTACGGTATTGTGCCTTTTTTGTTATTTAAATACTAGAGCAGCCGCCGCCATGGTAAACACAACATCAGCTGCCACAATGGTAAACAGAAAACCAGCTGCCACAATGATAAACACAGCATCAACTGCCACACTGGTAAACAGAACACAAGCTGGCACACTGGTAAACACAGAATCAACTGCAACACTGGTAAACACAACATCAACTGCCACACTGGTAAACAGAACACAAGCTGCCACACTGGTAAACAGAACACAAGCTGCCACAATGATAAACACAGCATGAACTGCCAGACTGGTAAACAGAACACAAGCTGCCAAAATGATACACAGCATCAACTGCCACAATGGTAAACACAACACCAACTGCCACAGCGATAAACACAGCATCAACTGCCAGACTGGTAAACAGAACACAAGCTGCCACACTGGTAAACACATAAGCCCTCTCTATCCTCAACAACAGAACACCATCAGATAAACAAGATTTACAAAGTCTTACCCTTGAGAAATATTTAGTCAAATAGTTGGTTCAAAACCCTCCAACTTAAGGGTTTTTTACGAACTGTAGAAAATATCATTAAAATTTAATTTCGGTTTTCTTTTCTGGGTCACCCTGCCTTGGTGGGATACGGTCGGTTCGTAAATTAGACACATATGCAACACATGGGTATCTTTATTGAGGAAACGTTTCGCCACACAGTGGCTTCATCAGTCCATACAAAGGAGAATCGTGAAGAACAGGAGGAGTTTGAGGTAATCAGTCCCTCAGCCTTGAGTCGATGTAGTCAATCCATCAATCTTGATTGATGGATTGATGGACTGACTACATCGACTGATTACCTCAAACTCCTGTTCTTCACGATTCTCCTTTGTATGGACTGATGAAGCCACTGTGTGGCGAAACGTTTCCTCAATAAAGATACCCAAGTGTTGCATATGTGTCTAATTTACGAACCGACCGTATCCCACCGAGGCAGGGTGACCCAGAAAAGAAAACCGAAATTAAATTTTAATAATATTTTCTACAGTTCGTAAAAACCCTTAAGTGTTTCATATGTGTCTAATTTACCAACATGTCGGTTCTCTGAACCATTCATCTACATACGGTCGGTTCGTTGAAAAAAAAAAAATTAGCTCACTCTTTTAAAAGACGCGAATTAATGTAAGAGGTTAATAAGAATGTGTTAGCTTTCATGTAAACCTAAATTATGTAGCAGCATAATAATGTGCCTCTCTGTCTGTACTTCACCGAGAAGGTACTAATATAATTGCAATGTATAACATATGCCTATGTATAACATATGCCTATAAGTAACTATTATAAATATTTATAGGCATGTAATAGATTATTTACAAACAAATTATTATTGTTATTAACAAACCACGGAACGTGTGAAGTTTGAACTATGGCGTGTGAATCCTATATCTCCAGGCCAGTATTACTATGATTATTATTATTGTTGTTATTATTAATATTATTATTATTATAATAGGACGTAGGGCTAAAACTATAGAAGTTATTCAATGCCTGGCAATGAGAAGTAATCAGGTTTAATCTGAGGAATCGAAGATCAATTCCAATTTCTTGAATCAAGATCTTTTCTCCAGCATCAAGGCGCCTCCTTCCTTGAAGGGCTCAGACATTGATGTCTGGAATATCATCTCTTTCCTCTGCGCCACATAATAGCGTGTACCTTCCTCCAGAATTCCACGCTTTTGAATCTTGACAAACACTCATATTTATCATACTGAGAGCTTTATATTAACATGGATTATATTACGTATCTAAGCTCAAAACTGTTATTATAATATTTTCGTTTTATTAATTATTCTAAATTAAAAAAATCTTTGCTTATCACTTTCAGTCACTTTAAATATTCTTGTTCATCATGCAAGAAAGTGCATAAAGCATTAGTGTTGTTAATAAAGTGTTAATATCAACCTTTGTCGTAGGATTGAAACAGATATGTATAACGTTAAATGTATTCATTTTTAAATCGCATCATATGCGTGCTCAGCCAGTCCTATTTAATTTCCTAAGATAGCTGGATTCATAAAGTTTTAGTATTTTTGTCTGAATCTAAGTCTTGGGTTCATTTCCTGATTTCAAGTACAAATTTTTTATGCCGTTTTCGTGTGATTGTTTAAATGTTTCAGAAAATGTTTCCTGACGGTGTTCAAGCGCTTTGAGTCGGAGAATCATAAGTTATGTGGTGAAATCCTAAGAATATCTGACAACTCTTGTGGTGAATATAAACGTAAGAGAGACAACACCAGAATGCCGCAAGGTGTCGCTTCGAACATTGGTTAGCTTTAATACAATGTCTAAATATGTCTTTTATGGGCATATCTGCCGAGATGTCCACTCCAAAATACCTAGATACATTACTTTCTAATTACTCCCTACAATCTGATATCCAGTATTTCACTGCCTCGACTCTGTTATTCTCATTACTTCTTTCTTCTTTTCTTTAAATTTCCATCTACACACCCTCCAGAACTTCTATAGCATCCTTTTCAACTTCATTTCAGAATCTCCCAAAAGCACTGCCGTCGGCAAAGAGCAAGTGTGACAACTCCCACTTCGTATGAGATTCATTATCTCTTGATCTCACACTTCTCATTGAAAACCCTAAGCATTCACTTATTTTACAAACCCATCTATAAATTTATGAAATAATCATGAAATAACCGGAGCCACAATCTCTGCATAAAATAATTTTGCTACTTTTACTATTTTACATTTTACATACATTCGCAACGTCTGCCACATTGCTCTCCTGTCAACCCTCATATACCTTTTCTAAATCAATAAAGACGACACATACTTCCTTACCCCATAATTAATGTTTCAATGTAAACTTTTGGTGCATATATCCCTTATCATACGCCAATCCTCCTTGTTCACCTTACTCCTACTTTCTGCTATTTTAATAATAATTCTACCGTACACTTTACCCTGGGTTCTAAACAGGTTTATTCCCCAATAATCCTTACACTCCCGACTTTTATCTTATGCAAAGAAACTTTACATGCTCTCCACTAATCATTAAAAATACCTTTCCCCTTTCCTGCATATATGGAACAAATACACAGTTACTAATATATATATATATATATATATATATATATATATATATATATATATATATATATATATATATATATATATATACACACACACATATATACATATAACGTACTCCATCAGACACTGTAAGAAAATCAAAGAGAATCAACTATAAGAACCAGATCTAAACAAATGCTAAACATTAACTTGATATAAGTAAAAGAGAAGAGAATAATAATATTGAAAATATAAATAAAAACGAGAAATAAAGCAACTCGACTGACCGATCATTATTGCACAGAGAAGACTCGTCTCTAATGGTGTATAGAGACTCTACTGTTGCCAGCTGAATGTTATTGAATCAACTGGACTACACTGTGAATGATTTTATATCTATAGTGTGGTCTGTGACTTCACAATGTTGGCGTATGGCACTTAGTGGGGGTTTACTCAATTGCGTCTTTGAACACTTTGGCAGATTTATTAGAGCAAATAGATAATCATGTAAACCTCCATTTAGTGCCATAATCCAACATTGGGAAGTCACAGACCACGCAATACACAATATCATTCATTGCATTGTCCAGTTGATCAGTATCATTGAGCAGGCAACAGAAGTATCTACACCACTAGCGGCAAGCTTTTCCCGAGTAATGATATACATGTGTGTGTATATATATATATATATATATATATATATATATATATATATATATATATATGTCATGCCGAATAGGTAAAATTGGTCAATTAGCATGAACTCATTTAAAATTAATGCCTTTCTAAAATTTTCTCTCATATGTTTAAAGATATATATTTTTTCATTTATGTTAGTGTAAAAATTAATAATTTTGTGCCAAAAGAACCTTAGAAAACTTATGTAACCTTATTATAACAAGCGCAATTTAATTTCTCTAGTTTGGCTTTTCACGGTGAAATTTGTCTTAATGAGATGTAGTGTCGTATTGTTTGGTACAGAGAAGCAAAATTCAGTGTAGAAGTGAATTGTGTGTTTTGTGGATCTGAAATTTTTCCACATTAGGCTGAAGTTCCCTCGTCAGCAATAATCAGCAAGGCATCCAATTAGTGGCCGCTTTACCGGAGCATAAAATGAATGATCGACCTCAAATGGCCCTTCGAAACTGGGCCTAATTGAGAACAGAGGAAGTACAGTGTTTTATTTATTCACGAAAGAGAATAAAGAGAACTGAACCTCAGAGGAGTAATTACAACACGAGTCTTATAATTGGGGTGGTCTTTAAGCTAGGGTTCTACTACCAGTAATCTCTCGTTAAACTAAAATCTGGTTATCATTATTTGTAGATGTTTTGCCATCTAGTGGCTTTATCAATACAAATTAATGCTTGTGCTTGAGATTCTTCAAAACTACGATGCTCTTGTACAACTCCAAGGCCGAGGGACTGATTACCTCGTCTTTTGTATATAATTCTACAGTCTTCTTACTGTGTCCTTGAGTTTGTATTGATAATGATGTGTAGCGAAGCATATTGATACAGTTTTGTAGTGTATTATAAGTAATTCCAGGGATCACAGTTATAACATAACTGTAATTACTTATAATACACTACACAACTGTATCAATATGCTTCAGTACATATTACTGACAGATACTGGTTGGCGAAACGTGCACAAATATATTGTATGTGTTTAATTCTTCACTGCCTGGTGATGATATGGTTACTTGCAGCTTTAATGAACCTTAGATTTAGTACTCAAGGATGTGGTTGAGAAAAAGTGTACTGTCTTATACAGGCATGCGTGTTGGTACTCACCTAAAGACTGGGGTGCTTGTGGGAGGGGGATACTCACCTAAAGACAGGGGTGCGGGTTCCTCGCTTGTACCAGAGGATGAGCTTGGGTCTGTCACCTGGTGTGCGAGGACTGAGGTAGCAGGGAAGGTCACTGGAGCGTCCGGCCACACCTGTCACTGACCACACTGTGGACAACACACAAGTATATGTAGCAGTATTACTCTCCCACACTGTTATGTAGCAGTGTTGCTTTCCCACACCATGTTATGTAACTTACTTTTCTACACTATGTTATGAAGAAGTATTACTTCACACCATATTATCTGGCGGTATTACTCACCCATACCATGTTATGTGGCAGTGTTGTTATTCTCCCACTTCATGTTATGTAACAGTGTTACTTTCCCAGAGTAGTATCACTCTCACATACTATGTTATGAAGCAATATTACTGACTCTAATCATGTTATGTAACAGTATTTCCCTCTTATACGATGATATGTAACATTACAAGCAGGGGTGAGTGACACAAGCAGGGGTGAGTGACACAAGCAGGGGTGAGTGACACAAGCAGGGGTGAGTGACACAAGCAGGGGTGAGTGACACAAGAAGGGGTGAGTGGCACAAGCAGGGGTGAGTGACACAAGCAGGGGTGAGTGACACAAGCCAGGGGTGAGTGGCACAAGCAGGGGTGAGTGGCACAAGCAGAGGTGAGTGGCACAAGCAGGGGTGAGTGGCACAAGCATGGGTGAGTGGCACAAGCAGGGGTGAGTGACACAAGCAAAGGTGAGTGGCACAAGGAGGGGTGAGTGACACAAGCAGGGGTGAGTGACACAAGCAGGGGTGAGTGACACAAGCAGGAGTGAGTGACACAAGCAGGGGTGAGTGACACAAGCAGGGGTGAGTGACGCAAGCATAGGGTGAATGACACAAGCAGAGGTGAGTGACACAATCAGGAGTGAGTGACACAAGTAGGGGTGATTGATGCAAGCAGGAGTTAGTGACACAAGCAGGGGTGATTGATGCAAGCGGGAGTTAGTGACACAAGCAGGGAGTGACAAAAGTAGAAGCGAGTGACACAAGCAGGGGTGAGTGGCACAAGCATGGGTGAGTGACAAAAGCAGGAGTGAGTGACACAAGCATTAGTGAGTGACACAAGCAAGGGTGAGTGACGCAAGCAGAGGGTGAAAGACACAAGCAGAGGGTGAAAGACACAAGCAGAGGTGAGTAACACAAGCACGGGTGAGTGACACAGGCAGAGGTGAGTGACACAGGCAGAGGTGAGTGACACAAGCAGGGGTGAGTGACACAGGAAGAGGTGAGTGACACAAGCAGGGATGAGTGACACAGGTAGGGGTAAGTGACATAAGCAGGGGTGAGTGACACAGGCAGGCGTGGGTGACATAGCAGGGGTGAGTGACACAAGCAGGGGTGAGTGACACAAGCAGGGGTGGGTAACACAAGCAGGAGTGACACAAGCAGGGGTGAGTGACACAAGCAGGGTGAGTGACACAAGCAGGGGTGAGTGACACAGGCAGGGGTGAGTGACAAAAAACAGGAGTGACACAAGCAGAGGTGAGAGAGACAAACAGGGGTTACACAAGCAGGGGTGAGCGACGCAAGGAGGGGTGAGTGACACAAGCAAGGGTGACACAACAAGGGGTGAGTGACACAAGCAGAGGGTGAGTTACATAGGCAGGGGTGAGTGACACAAGCAAGGGTGACACAAGCAGGGGAGAGTGACACAGGCAGGGGTAAATGACACAGGCAGAGGTGAGTGACAAAGGCAGGGGTGAGAGACACAGGGTGACACAAGCAAGGGTGAGTGACGAAAGCAGGGGTGAGTGACAAGCAGGGGTAACACAACAAGGGGTGAGTGACACAAGCAGGGGTGAGTGACACAAGCAGGGGTGAGTGACACAAGCAGGGGTGAGTGACATAAGCAGGGATGAGTGACACAAGCAGAGGTGAGTGACACAAGCAGGAGTGACACAAGCAGGGGTGAGTGACACAGGCAGGGGTGAGTGACACAAGCAGGGGTGAGTGACACAGGCTGGGTTGAGTGACACAAGCAGCGGTGAGTGACACAGGCAGGGGTGAGTGACACAAGCAGGGGTGAGTGACACAGGGAGGGTGAGTGACAGGCAGGGGTGAGTGACACAGGCAGGGGTGAGTGACACAGGCAGCGGTGAGTGACACAAGCAGGGGTGAGTGACACAAGCAGGGGCGAGTGACACAGGCAGGGTGAGTGACACAGGCAGGGAGAGTGACACAGGCAGCGGTGAGTGACACAGGCAGGGGTGAGTGACACAAGCAGGGGTTAGTGACACAGGCAGGGGTGAGTGACACAAGCAGGGGTGAGTGGCACAGGCAGGGGTGAGTGACACAAACAGGGATTAGTGACACATTATAAACAAGGATTGAGAGACTTACAGCAGTAATAATATTTAATTACTTTATATATTTATAAACCAGGGTTCAAGGACTTAATGGTAATTTCGTATATATAGTTTTGTGACGAATGAGATGTAGACTACGTAATCAACAAAAATAAAAAACGTACACATAGACACACACAGACACACACACACACACACACACACACACACACACACACACACACACACACACACACACACACACTGCTGCAGCATATGGGCGCCTAGCAAACCTAAGAACAGCATTCCGACATCTTAATAAAGAATCGTTCAGGACCCTGTACACTGTGTACGTTAGGCCCATATTGGAGTATGTAGCACCAGTTTGGAACCCACACACCCAAGCATGTGAAGAAGCTCGAGAAGTGCAAAGGTTTGCAACAAGACTAGTCCCGGAGCTAAGGGGTATGTCCTACGAGGGAGGTTAAGGGAAATCGACCTGACGACACTGAGGACAGGAGAGATAGGGGAACATGATAACAACATATAAGATACTGAGAGGAATTGACAAAGTGGACAGAGACAGAATGTTCAGAGATGGGACACAACAACAAGGGGACACAGATGGAAGTTGAAGACTCAGATGAATCACAGAGATGTTAGGAAGTATTTCTTCAGTCACAGAGTTGTCGGGAAGTGGAATAGTTTAGGAAGCGATGTAGTGAGGCAGGCTCTATAATAGCTTTAAGCAGAGGTATGATAAAGCTCATGGCGCAGGAGAGTGACCCAGTAGCGGCCAGTGAAGAGGCGGGGCCAGGAGCTTTGACTCGACCCCTGCAACCACAACTAGGTGAGCAACTAGGTGAGCACACGCGCACTCACTACTGTTACAACTACTGCTTCTACTACTGCTACTGCTACCACTGCTACTAGTACTACTACCACTGCTTCTACTTCTACCACTGCTACTACTACTGCTACTGCTACTACTGCTGCTGGTGCTACCGCTGCTACTACTACTACTGCTACTACTAATACCACTACTACTACCACAACAATTACTACTACTACCACCACTACTACTACTACTACTACCACAACCACCACTACTACTACCACCTCTACTACTACTACCACCACCACTACCACTACTACCACTCCTACTCCCACCACCACTACTACTACCATTACTACTACTTCTACTACCACTACCACACTACTGCTACTACCACCACCATCACCACCACCAAGAGACACTTCACGGTAAAGACACTTCACGGTTAATGTAGCATAGAGAACATTATCCCTTGGAACCAAAGTTGCATAAATATGTCACGCAGAATATATTAGATATTAGACAAGATATTTTCCATTATTGATTCTCGAGTAACATTTACGAGAGACAGTGTGGCGGATATTGAACAGAATGGCTTTAAAATATTTACTGGAGATAACGTTGATATATTATGCTTAGGAAATGATACTGATGAAAAACAGCATCAGTGAATGGAGTATATTCAGTACGATAGAGGATATGAGGTAGTATTTACTATGACAGATATATCCCAGGTGAGGAACGTTTGCTCTCTATGATGCTATTCCCTAGACGTGCTGATGCATTAAGAGAAGTGTCGGTGAAGAGGTGCCTGTCTAACCTAGCTAGCTGTAGCTGTCAGAGGTAGCTTGTTGGCATGTTTATATGTATATATATATATAGTAGTAATAATAATATTATTAGTATTATATATTCTTACCACTGTTTCAGCTTTGGCTTGTGTATGGTATTTTGATGGCGAAGATTAATCGTAAACACACGTATAGACAGACCATTGAAAAATATTATCACTCTGTTTTTTGCAACCAAAGTCCATGAGTAATGAAAATGACAGGTAATTTGTGAGCGAATTTCTGACTTTTTATATTTTTTTTTTTTTTTTTTTGCACATTGGCAATAAACTCGTCGACGCAGTGGAGTGACTTTTCAAAATTCTATTTATTATTATTTTTTTAGAGTGAGGAATTTATAATTGCAAGCATATTTTTTTCTTTGGTCTCATTTCAGTTTTGAATTTTGCAGTTCGTGTTTATTCCCTTTGTTCTATCGTTAAGCTTTACTGAGTATGATTTTATTAGTTATTTTTATTTAATCTTTATTTCAAATTATTTCTGCTTCACTTTCAAATTATTTTTTCTGTTTCTCATTTATTTTATTTTCTGAATTTATATCATTATATTTTTATCATTTTTTATTGTTTTATTGTTCTATTCTTTCGTAAATATTTTTTTTCAGTATTAAATATTTTTTTCAGTATTAAATATTTTACTTTCAATTAAATAATTTGTTATGATTATTATATTTATTCCACAAATTAATTTTTTCAGGGTTTTATTTTTTACCGTTTGTTGTCCGTTTGAGGAAGAGAGTTCTCTGATGCTGGTGACTAGCTCTTGATCCTAGGAATTAGAGCGCTCCCTTTTTCTTGTCAGACGTGACCCGAGGCGTTGTATGACCCTTACGGATTTACCGCTTCCTTGTAATTGAAATGAAAATAATTTGTTTGAAGACTTCCCGAGGGCATGTTCAGTCTTCCTGAGGACAAGTTCAGTCTTCCTGAGGACAAGTTCAGTCTTCCTGAGGACAAGTTCAGTCTTCCTGAGGACAAGTTCAGTCTTCCTGAGGACAAGTTCAGTCTTCAAGAAGCCAATTTAGTATACTTGAGGATGACCACAGTGGTCCAAGACCATGGAGGTGGCCACAACCTAACAAATTAAATAAGATCACTCCGTCGTCTCGTTGAACAGTCTTGCAGTTATATATATATTATTTATTTAATATATATATATATATGATTATATTCTTGATTGAAATTAAATAATTTGTAAAATAAGATGAAAATAATTGGTTAGGAATGTTCTCTTCTGAGGACTTCATTTTGAGATTTAAGTTAGTTCATTTCCTGAGGACAAGTTCGTCTTCCTGAGGACAAGTTCAGTCTTCTGAGACAAGTTAGTTCCTGAGGACAAGTTTCTTCAAAAGCCAATTTAGTATTCTTGAGGATGACCAAATGTCTCAAGACCATGGAGTCTCACACACCAACAATTAAATAAATCACCCGTCAGTCTCGTTGAACAGTCTTGCATATATATATATATATATATATATATATATATATATAGTATATATATATATATATATATATATACGTATATATAGTATATATATATACTATATATATATATATAAAATATATATATATATATATATATATATATATATATATATATATATATATATATATATATATATATATATATATAGAAGAGAGAGAGAGAGCAGACAGACAGAGAGGGAGAAGTGAAACATTATATTTCTCCCCTTTATCTCTAACTGACAGTCTAAATCCTCCTCCTCATACGTCTCTAAATGTTTTACTGTCGCAGCATTGCGTAGGGGGACGAGCACGCCTCTAATGGGTGGACTGGAGAGAGAGAGAGAGAGAGAGAGAGAGAGAGAGAGAGAGAGAGAGAGAGAGATATTAATCTGAGGAAAATATTTGCAGGTGGCTTTTGCTTTTGAGAAAATATAAATGATAATGGTGTGTAAGCACCGTGTTCATCCTGGAGCAGTGGCAAGAGTGAATGATTTAGTGTTGGAACGCGGGGGTGAGGTGAATATCCTAGGGGTGAAATTTGATTCCAAACTGCCATTGAAGAATCACGTGGTAAGTCTTACAAGCGAGGCATCCAAGAAGTAACAGCACAAAGGCGTATATCGTACCTACTTGACAGCAAAAGTGCGCTCACATCTTGAGTATGCTCCACTGTCTTGGATTATTTGCGCCTAGTTTCATCTGCGACGTCTGGAGAGAGAATGAGAATTGAGCAAGACGACTTATCTCTCGCCTGGACCCGGCCTGATAGATCTGTCATTCCAGCAGAACCTTCAACATTGGAGACACGTGGGTGTCTTACTGTTATGTACAAGGCCAATATTTTTAAGGTATCATCGGCTCCACTCAGAGGACAGCTGTTACACAACAAGACGCGCAGCAAACAACACTGATTGTGCTTTCAAGAACATCACTTCATCTGAGATCATTCATTCCTAGAATAACTCGAATCTGGAACGAGTTAGTACAGCAAAACATATATATCTAGAAATAAAGTCAGATGACCAAATGAAAGTGCTGGCCTACAGCTTTCTCCATCTTCATCCTGTTCTTCATTTGTATATTTATAACAATAAAAATGCTTTCAAATGAGCCGAGGAAGGTAACGGCTCCTAGCTTGTAATAAAGCTAGGAACTCTTAAAACTCTGTAAAAACCTTGTGTAAAAAGAGAGAGAGAGAGAGAGAGATTGCTAGGGCGTGGAAGAAAGAGACCATATGTCACTGCCCAAGGTACATTATTCCTCATGGTATGCTTCACCGGTTCTTTATTCTTGCAGTTTTCTAAGTACGATAAATCAACATACCATTATATTCTGGTATATTGTTTACGTATTGGAGAAATAGTATTGACTCCAATCCTGTCCCTTGTTAACTCTACATATATTTATACCTCACCCTGATAAGGAGACACACAGGCAATTATGTATAACGTTTCCCCCATGGCCTTTTTCAAATAAAGTTAGGGTCAGGAAAATTTGTAGTGAAGAGCGGTGAGGTGAAGAACAGGGAGGGTGCGCGTCGCATCTCGTTGATTCCTGGGGAATTTATAGACACGGTTGTCTTTGGTGCAAGACAGTCAAGCCATTTTATTCCCTTCGTCAAATGAACCTTTTAACCCTTCCCCGACATATACCCCCTTCCTTTTGTCAGGTGGAAGACTCCCTTCACGAAACCTACTTCTCCCCTTCATCATTGGAAGACACCATCCTTCTAACACCTACTTCCTCACTTTTGTCAGGTGCCAGACCCATCCCTGAGACACCTACTTTCTCCCCTTTCTCAGGTGGAAGATCCCCCAAAACCTACTCCCCTTCGTGGCAGACCATCTGGTAACTGTTTCCTCATGTGGCAGACACACCAACACCTACTTACTCCTTTCCATCTGGCAGTAAACCCCTGACACCTACTTTCTCTCCCTGTCATCAGATGGCAGATTCCTGACACCTACTTCCTCCCCCTGTCATCAGGTGGCAGACACCCCCCCCCCCCGCGTCAGGCACCTACATCGCCTTGTATCGACCTCACTAATGAAGGGACAATTCTCTTAGCATAATTAACCGATGTTCTCTGTTACCAACACTGTATTAACGTATGGGATACTGTACACTGTGGGACCTATTATGCTGTGGGATATACTACACGTTAGGATATACTATACTGTGGAATATACCTTAGTCAGACACTATACTGTGGAATATACCTCAGTCAGACACTACACTGGGATACACTACACTGGATACACTACACTGGGATACACTACACTGAGATACACTACACTGAGATGCGCTACACTATCAACGGGTATAACAATACTGGTCTGTATAATTCTGAACATCAAAAGGAAAAACAAGATAAAACGAATGAAGATAATTGTGACCCGATAAGACAAAATATCTTGAAAAATAGAGAGAGAACATTAAAAAAAGATACGAAAGTGAGAATACTCAGATTAAGAATATATTAAAAAAAACAGGAGATTTATATATTTGGAAGAATGTGAAGAGGAAGGATCAGGAATAATAAAAAAAAATAATTTATGATTCAAGAGAAGGATTGCATTGGCATGGAAGACTGGTGTATAGGGAGAGGAAGAGAATATTTAGATGTTATGGAAGGAGAGAAAGGAATTATTTCCTCAAGAATGCTGCGTGAGAGATAATATTGAGAGATATAGGAATAGTCAAATTAAATTACTAGTGAGCGAGGCAAGGAATGGTTATAGAAATATTGTAAAACTTGTTGGTTTCTCAAGAATGAACAATGAGAGAGAGAGAGAGAGAGAGAGAGAGAGAAATGTTCCACTGTTTTACTGTCTTCTCTTATCCATCTTTCTGTTGCTCTGACGCGGTAAAAATGTTTCCCAACCTCCTTGTAGCTCATCTGGGTATTCAGCTTCCGGCTGTGTCCACTCGGTGTAAACACAACGCGCTAAAAAAAAAGTCTGCTCTTGTCTACCGTGTTATTTTCTCCCAGTATTTTGTATGTCGTCACCATGTCTCCTTTATTTTTTGTTTTTAACTGGAAAATGATGCCGACAAGTCTTGTAAAGAGTTTACAGCCTTTATTCCAATGTGGTTTTGCTTAATGTTAATAAAACTCAACATTTAGAGAAATATTGTCTTTGCACAGTATCTCTTATCACCAAGCGTCGTTCCAGCATCCATTCCAGTAGTCTCTCTGGATCGAATTTGTTTTTCAGTTCTCGTACCACCCTGCAAATCTCTTCCTCCTTCCCATTTTTTTGTTAGTTGCTGGCTTCACGCTGGTGCTGCGTACTCTAGGGTTGGTCTAACATATGCTGTGTTTCTTGTTTTAAATGCTTCACTGTTCAGGTAAGTGCATGTCACTTTTACATTTGCGTGAGTATTCTTCATGTATGTCTTTATTTTTCAGCGTTAATGTGTCGCAGTTCCTTTCCCCCTGTTTCTTATTTTATCCTTTTTTCCGTCTTTCTTTGTTTTTTTTTTTTTCTCTCTCTCTCTCTCTCTCTCTCTCTCTCTCTCTCTCTTCTCTCTCTCTCTCTCTCTCTCTCTCTCTCTCTCTCTCTCTCTCTCTCTCTCTCTCTCTCTCTCGTACACCTAGATAATACACGATCGTCTTTAATCTAGGCAGAAGTAATTCTTTTCAGTAGATATCCTCACTATGACCATCCTCCTTCCTTCCTTCGTTCCTTCAATTCTCTCCTTCCTTCCTTCCCTTCTAGCCTAATATTCTCTCCGTTGTCTCCTCTCTATGCAGCTTCTTGCTATTCATTGCACCATTAGCACGCCTCTGCAATGAGGTGATGTATCAAGCAGCGTCTTGCATATGTCTGCTCTTAAGACACAGAACCGCATGGGACTTGCGGCACCGATTTATATGCATTTAAATGTAATTTATAGGTATTTACATATAATTTATTGGAATTTAATGTAATTTATATGTAATTTACATGTAATTTATATGTAATTTACATGTAATTTATATATAATTACAAAAATTTTTCTGCATTTATAATGCAATTTATGTGATTACAAGGAAGTTATGTTTAATTACAAGTTATTTCATGAATTTTCATGTATTTAAATTTTTATGAAGGTTTTTAAATAATTTTATTCAATTAAATGAAATTTATATACATTCACATGTACATGTATTTACAGTTATGTATTCATATGTATTTTATATACATTTGCAAGTAATTGTTATGTACATGTACCTTAAACCCATCTACAAAGGAGCGTTTGTGTTTTTAGCATGTATCTATGTGCATAAACAAGTGATGTCTTAAAATGCAATTTAAACACTTTGTAAGGGAATGCAAAATCATTCAATCACACATTCAAATAACAAAGTTGTAGAAGAGTGAACTCAAGTATCGCCACTGAAGTGAGCACTGGAGAGCTTGAAGTATATCTCACAACGTTAAGATCGAAGGTGAGATTTCGCACAACTTGAAGTGTGTTAATGGCTGTTATTCCAATCCTTGAGCCAAATCACGTGCCAGAAATGATGAGAAAAAAGTCAATACTAATCTCCTCTTACTGGAGTTGTGGCAGCCTGTAGGCTTCCCGTTACTGGGACTTACGGTTACTGGGCTTGCAGCAGTTATTAATGCGATTACTGGGGCTGCCGCAGCCTATGACCTCCTGTTACTGGGGCTGCCGCAGCCTATGACCTGTTACTGGGGCTGCCGCAGCCTATGTCTCCTAGTTACCACTTACTCGGACTGCAGCAGCCATTAGCCTCCTAGTCACTGAAGCTACAGCAGCTGCTGCTTGATCTCCAGGTTCCTGGGAAGTCCAGGGGCCGTTGGGTCTTCAGGTAACATAAATAAGCCACGAGACCGCGAGGAAGATACACTTTAACCTCCCATCTGGCGTTCCTTCGCCAAAGTTTAAGCTGATGGGAACAGATAACTCGGAACGACTGAAAAACTTACTTTTTTACTCACTCACTGTCTTAAAAAACAGCAAACTTGGGTGATTAACAGAGGAGCGGCAAATAAGTTGACGCTAGGGAACGTGTGTGGGGAAAATCTATTTATGTTTGACTTTGAGGGAACTGTAATTAGCATTGTGTAATGGAATTAAATACATTATAAAATGTTCGAATCCACTAAAGTTTCGGAAGGGTGACTTTAATCAAAGGATTAATTATCATAATTAGTCGGAATTATGAACGGGTGAATTATATAATGATGACTTACATACTGATGAATTATATACTTATGAATTATGTACTGATGAATTATACACTGGCAAATCATGTACTGATGTGTGCTGCTGATTTATGTTCCGTTGAATTATGCACTTCTGAATTGTTTACTGATAAGCACTGATGAAATGAGTACTGATGAATTACGTCTTGATTAACTATATACTGATGTATTATGTACTAATTATGTACTAATGTTTAATGTAATGATATTTACAAACTTAAATTTGGCTTTATTAACAACAACTGAAATATCTCGTAAAATTCTTAACATGACAGGTATAGAAAGTTATCGTTGATTGCAATTTGATGAGACGAGGATCTCTAAACTTGCTTAATATCAGAATTGATTTCTACGAGCTCCGTAGAATTTACCAGGGCACTTTTACCAACACATTGGGAATTCTAGATGACATCAACTGGCATCATACAAGGTTCGTAGTTTCTCCTACATGTACTGTTGAATGGTGTAGAAGACTCCTATAGCGTGATGTGCAACATCTGGATATTTTTATTTTGTAGACGTTGAAGGTTTAACCTAACTTTTTCCATTTTGAAGACGTTTGTTAACTAATGTGCAGTAAAGGACTGTGAACATACCTGTAGTAAATGTTTTACGTTTACCAACGTGTCATATAAGCGTGCACAAATTTAAAGAGACCGCCTTTCTTATAAATGTTGCTGAGTATTATGCTCTCAAATCAATAAGTTCCATCTGAAATATTTCATTTGTGTCATCTAGAGAAACTAGAAATGAATTACGAAACATGCTCTCGGAAATCACTCAATCTTTTTTTGAAGTTACTCTTCAAGAACTTCATCGCTTCACTGTAACTTTCCAAAGGATCTCTGAATTCCATTACTTCTTGGATGAGAATTCTTTACAGTAGGAAAAATTGACCTCCTTCGCAAAACATATTCATCTTTCCTTCTTAAACTTTCACCTGAGCATACACGTCAGACACCAGTTTTCCTTTACTCTGCAATTTAAAAAAATATTTCAGATGTTTCTTACAACTCTCAGGAAAGCTAAAGTTCAAATTCATTCAGGGTCAGAAAATGCTTCTCGAACTCTTCCATTCTCAACGAGAAAGATGTCATTTATGCGACTCAGGCCAAAAAAATCTTTTGAGGACCTTACCTCAACCACCTGACTTCAACATGGTGGAACACGTCCTCACATTCTTCATCTGTTTTATACAAGAACCTCTGACAACTGGCGGGGCTTCAACCTGTGATGCTTCACAAAATTCGCGCTTGTCACAACACTCATTACATTTTCAAACCGGATAATGTTACTACACAATGGCAGCTGGTGAATAATACAGTGAAATTGCACTGAGAGCTCAGGATTGAATTTCGATCAATTCTCATTAATTCTTGCAACTACACTAGTTTCACTTCCAGCTATGTTCCTCGCACCATCGGTTGTCATACTTCGCAGTTTCTTCTAACTCAGCTTTAGCTTCCTCATAGATACACACACCATGATTTCATAATTTTTTTGTTTTGGTTTTAATACCGGACCGTCTCCCACCGAGGCAGGGTCACGCGGAAAAGAAGAAAGTAGAGATAATTAGAATTTATGTACCTTATAAAAATTAGAAGATGTGCATTGAGTAGAATGCCGTTGCCTTGTCAGTCAATATGTTATACAGTTATTCTCCAGTGTCATTAGTGCACCTGGTTATTGCATGTGCAAATACATTCGAATTACAGGAAACCCTGCCAAGGCATATTTTCCCATGAACTACTTCAAAAACTTCCCATCAGCGAATGATATGCCATTTTCGGCAGTATATTCAGCTACGTGTTAGTTAGCCTTCTCTGCAGATACGTTTTCATCACTATGCCTTAAAGACGTTTTGCAACAGAGACGTAGATCTCTTGAAAGAATTTATTTTATTTATTCACACTTCCCCTTGAAACAATGAATAGTTCTTGTGTCGTGATTCCTAGTGCCTTATAACACTGCGTTCCTTAAAAATAAAAATATTTCCATTGCAAATCAGGCAAATGGCTTTGTAGTTACATACAGCAAAAACACGCATTAATCCACCTCTCATGGAGCGTACAGGAGCTATTTTACTATTGTCTACCACAGAGTGTTGTGGCAGCCACCTTTTAAACAGCAGCCTGAAAACTATTACAGGAACATGAAGACTTTCATTACTATTTTCAACTGGGCCTCATTTCTGACTACACACACACACACACACACACACAAACACACACAGAGCCTGAGCCAGCAGAAGCAAACTCCGAGCTGTGACAACCACTTTTCCTGCTACTTAATGATCCACGCCGCGCCCCAACACCTAAACTCCAGCCACCTTATTAGCTACTAAATTGTTGCCGCGTCCCCAGTGCCTCGTGGTATTAGATCTCGTGTTAGAGGAAATGTGTCTTGGTAGTTATCCTGTGTAAGAGGAGGTGTGTCTTGTTAGAACAGTGCCTTGTGTTAGAGAAGACTTGTCCTGGTAGAGTAATTATCTTGTGTTAGACGGGTCATCTCGTGTTAGTGGAGCTGTGTTATGTTAGAGCATTGGTCCCATGTTTTACAGTAGAATTAATAGTCCTGTGTTAAAGCGCAGTGAAAATCGAACTTCAGCCATGATTTCATGGAAGAGCAGCGGATTCCAGTGTTAAAGTAGTGGTCCTGCTTTAGTGCAATCGACTCTTGGTGGAGCAGTGACTCTGTATTAGAGAGCTGTTCTTGTTAGAATAGTGGTCTAGTGATATAATAATAGTCTTGTGTTAATGTAGAATCAGATGCAAAGATCCCTGGCGACTCTACCCACGGAGTCCTCCTGGTGAGTACCCCATTCGAGTCACCCTTCCACCATATCAACACGGTCATGGATTTTGCATAAGTTCCTCCAGCGACACGCACTGCTTGTCTCTTCCCTCTTCCGTTTGTCCCCTCTTTTGTATTTCCCTTCTTCCGTCTCTACCCGCTTCCGTCTCTTTCCCCACTTTCCTGTGTCTTCTCCCGTCGTCAAGTGCTGAACACAATGGTGTTTCTGAAAGGGTGAATATGTCTTGTTTACTGCATAATTCACACACTCCCCAGGAAGGTATTCCATCAACTTCATTGACTTTTCTTCCATTTCAAACTTCACTTCGTTTACGTAGGCCCAAGCCATTGTTTACTTCCCTCTTTTGTAGTCTATCTTTACTCTCCTTCCTCTTTCCTTGTACATGTATGGTACATAGTACCGACAATATGAAGAATTAGACTCGCGTGCAACATCCTGGGTATCTTTATTGTAGTTGAACGTGCTTTTCAATAGTATTCAGGCATATTGTAATACAGTAGAACTATATACAAAACATGAGGTAATTAGTCCCTCAGCTGAGGGACTAATTACCTCATCTTTTGTGTATAGTTTTACTGTCTTCCCATTATGTCCTTGAATTTGTATTGATAAAGCCACTGGTTGGCGAAACGTCTACAATAAGGATTCCCAGATATTGCACTTGTGTCTAATTCTTCCTCCTTCCTTGTTCCTCACACTCTCTAGGTTCACCATTGTCAGGTAGCATTATAAATACAATACCGATAAGTTGATGGGAAAAACACAGGAGCAACTCTACGGAATGATTATCGCCGAAAACTTTTCACTGGTATTGTTTCCAATTTTGGAATTACTTCTGTATTCGACTGATGAAGCCTGTTGTTCGGGCAAAACGTTTCGGTAATAAAGAGACGCCAGGTGTTGCACATGTGTCTTATTTATTAAGTCGTCAAGTAGGTACGATCACTGTATGATCACAATATGATCACAATATGATCACTGTATGATCACTCTCCCTGTCCCAAACGGCTCCTCATTTTTGCATTTGTTTATATCTTCCTCATTTGAGGGGAGGGGAATACCAGACGCATTCTTGTTGGTTCCTCCCACTTTCTCTCGTTCTTTCATAAAAGTTCTGATACATGAAGTGCTCCTTCATTATCGCTATCAAACTAGCTCTCCATGTGTCTGGCTCTCCATATGGTTTCCAGTTTTCCCTAGTATATCTTCTTTTGTGTGTGTGTGTGTGTGTGTGTGTGTGTGTGTGTACTCACCTATTTGTGGTTGCAGGAATCGATTCACAGTTCCTGACCTCCCCCTCACCTCTTTGCTGGTCGCTACTAGATCCACTCTCTCTCTCCTCCATGAGCCTCATCTTACTTCTTAAAACTTTGTATGAATCCTGCCTCCAATACATCACCAAATTGTTCCAGTGTGTGTGTGTGTGTGTGTGTACTCATCTAGTTGTGGTTGCAGGGGTCGATTCATAGCTCCTGGCCCCGCCTCTTCACTGGCCGCTACTGGGTCACACTTCCTGCGCCATGAGCTTTATCATACCTCTTCTTGAAGCTATGAATGGATCCTGCCTCCACTACATCACTTCCCAAGCTATTCCACTTCCTGACCACTCTATGACTGAAGAAATACTTCCTAACATCCCTGTGATTACCCTTGTTGCTGTGTCCCATCTCTGGAACATTCTGTCTCTGTCCACCTTGTCAATTCCTCTCAGTATTTTATATGTCGTTATCATGTCTTCCCTATCTCTCCTGTCCTCCAATGTCGTCAGGTGGATTTCCCTTAACCTCTCCTCGTAGGACATACCCCTTAGCTCCGGGACTTTCTCTAGTTTCTTTATGTGCATGGCTAGGTGTGGGTTCCAAACTGGTGATGCATACTCCAGTATGGGCCTAACATACACAGTGTACAGGGTTCTGAACGATTCCTTATTAAGATGTCGAAATTCTGTTTTTAGGATTGCTAGGCGCCCGTATGCTGCAGGAGTTATTTGGTTGATGTGCGCCTCAGGAGATGTGCCTGATGTTATACTCACCCCAAGATCTTTTTTCTTGAGTGAGGTTTGTAGTCTCTAGCCCCTAGACTGTACTCCGTCTGCGGTCTTCTTTGCCCTTCCCCAATCTTCATGACTTTGCACTTGGTGGGGTTGAACTCCAGGAGCCAATTGCTGGACCAGGCCTGCAGCCTGTCCAGATCCCTTTGTAGTTCTGCCTGGTCCTCGTCCGATTGAATTCTTCTCATCAACTTCACATCATCTGCAAACAGGGACACTTCGGAGGCTATTCCTTCCGTCATATCGTTCACAAATACCAGAAACAGCACCGGTCCTATTACCACTGTGGAACCCCACTCGTCACCGTCGCCCACTCTGACACCTCGCCACGTACCATGACTCGCTGCTGTCTTCCTGACAGGTATTTATATATATATATATATGTGTGTGTGTGTGTGTGTGTGTGTGTGTGTGTGTGTGTGTGTGTGTGTGTGTGTGTGTGGATTTACAAACGCAGCTTCCCGAGTCCTTTCCAGAGAGATAATTTCTGAAGATTTTAAAGTTACTAATTATTTTCAGTTACTCTGCTAAGTTTGTGTAGCTGAGGCTAAAGTTGTGTAGGTGATGTGAGTGCTGTGTTATTTGGAGGAGACTTTATTTGTTTTCTTGTGTCAGTGACGTTGTCTGGAATGTCCTCCCAAAAATTACATTTCACCGTCTTATATACGACATATATCAGGCCAATCCTAGATCATGCAGCCCCAACATGGAGCTCACATCTGATCAAGCATGTCAAGAAACTGGAAAAAAAGTTCAGAGATTTGCAACATGACTAGGCCTAGAGCTACGGGGTATGAGCTATGAAGAGAGCTTAGAGAGCTAAACCTGATGACATTTCAGAACAAAAATACCAGCAACGACATGAAAACGACGTTCAGAATACACGAATTGATAAGGTGGAGAGGTACAAGCTGTTCAAGAGGTGGGAAACAGGTACGCGAGGGCACAGAGGGAAGTTTTCAGGAAGTGGAATGCCGTGTAGAACGAAGCTGTAATGACTACATCTATACAAAGCTTTATGAATATGTATTATTAGTTCCCAAAGCCCATGGAGAGAGAACCCAGTAACAGCTAATTTAGGAGGCAGGGCCAGGAGCTAAGACTCCACATTTTTAACCATAAATAAAAGAGTACAAATATGTGAGTAAATATATATACACGCACACACACACACACACAGGACCTAGTACCGATCAGTGAAGAGGCGGGGCCAAGAGCTATGACTCGACCCCTGCAACCACAAAAAGGTGAATACAAATAGGTGAGCACAAAAGGTGGACAGAGAGAGGATGTTCCAAAAATGGGACACATCAACAATGAGTCACAATTGGAAGTTGAAGACTTAGATGAATCACAGGGATATTAGGAAGTATTTCTTCAGTCATAGAGTTGTCAAGAAGTGGAATAGTCTGGAAAGTGAGGTAGTGAAGGCAGGTACCTACAGAGCTCAAAAAAGAGATATGATAAAGCTCATGGAGTAGGTAGAGAGTGAACCTAGTGACGACAAGTGAAGTGGCGGGGACAGGAGCTACGAATCGACCCCTGCATCACAAATAGATGAGTACAAATAGGTGAGTGCACACACACATTTTCTTTTAATTTTCTTAGACTGCAAAACTTTGATACTGACAAAAACTTAAGGTGCATACAGGAATAACGGGGAACCTAACTCCAGTAGATCAAAGAGTACCTTAGGAGTGATTATTCAGGAAAAGATGTCAGAATTAGGGAGAGTAATAAGCCGGGTTCAGCAAGGATCGAAATTAGGACCCGTACTGTTTCTTCTCTAGGTAAATGACATAGCAGATGGGATTGAGTCAGACGTATCCCTGTTTGACGATGGTTTAAAATTGTAACATGTATGGCATACAATACCGAGAGGATGAAGAATTAGACACATGTTCAATATCTGAGTATCTTTACTGTTGAAGTTTCGCCATCCAGTGGCTTTAGCAATACAAATTCAATGACATAATTGTAAGACAGTGGAACTATATACAAAAGATGAGGTAATCAGTCCCTCAACCTTGGAATTGAAGCTTACCGTAGTTGTGGAGTCGGAAGAACAGGCATGCAGACTGGCGCTTATATACTACTGGCGTCAGGTGAAGGACGTGTAGCAGACGAAGATATTGTCACTGGTAGGCGAGATTCCCCACTGGATGGCGAAACGTCGACATTAAAGATACCCAGATGTTTAATTCTTCATCCTTTTTGGTATTGTATACCATACATGTACAACTTATTAGACACTGCAACATCATGGAATCTTATTAACTACTACTGTCTCGTCCCTCGGATATGACCTATTTCCACTGGGAATCCCGTCTACAATTCTTCGTCTGCTACATGTCCCTCACCTGACGCCAAGTATATAAGTGCCAATCTTCATGCCTGTTCTTCAGACTTCAGTGCTCTTCACCAACTCCAAGTCTGAGGGACTTATTACCTCATCTTTTGTATATAGTTCTACTGTCTTCCAATTATGTCCTTGATTTTAGTTTAAAATAAATTATACAAACAGATGAACTCAGGTAAAAAGGTTGCAAATTAATCAGGGAAAACTGCAGGACTGGTCAGATAAGGGATTGCTTGAACTCAATCAGGGCAAATGAACGTTTATGAAGATTGGGAAGGGGAGAGAAGACAGGACCTTGTCACAGAAGTGATGGTTGTAAATATCGTAATCTATGTGGTTCATTGGTACAGTGCAGGGCCTGCCACACACCACACCAGGCCATATATATATATATATATATATATATATATATATATATATATATATATATATATATTAATGTCCGAATAGGTAAAACTTGTCAATTAGCAAGGTCTCATTTAAAATTTAGTCCTTTCTAAAATTTTCTCTTATACGTTTAAAGATATATTTTTTTTAATTTATGTTAATGCAAAAATTAATAATTTCGTACCAAAAGAACCTAAGATAACTTTCCTAACCTTAATATAAAAAACGCAATTTAATTTAGCCTAATCCAACTAAATATATTTTAGATGAGCTTACAGTAATTCAATAATAAACAAACACAATGAAAATATTTTTTTCGTTAGGTTCACAATGATTTATGCGAAATTATTGCAGTCACAAATTTTCGCTTGCCTTATTCGGCAAGAAGAGCGCTGCTATTTAAGCCAAAACCCGCAAGTCTTACCTACTATATATATATATATATATATATATAAAGTGCGTGCGTATGCACCTGGAGAAGAGAGGTTTTGGGAGATGTTAAGCCAGTGTTTAATAACTTTTGAACCAAGTGAAGAGTAATTGCAGTAGGGGACCTAAATGCTAAAGTGGGAGAAACAGAGGGTGTGGTAGGTAAGTTTGGGGTGCCAGGTGTAAGTGATAATTGGGGGCCTTTCACTGAACTTTGTATAGAAGGAGATTCAGTAATAGATAATACACATTTTAAGAAAAAACGATAACTATACAAGATATGATATAGGGTGTAATGACAGTAATTTATTGGAATATGTATTGGTAGATAAAGGACTGGTGGTTAGACTTCAGAATGCATATTTATAGAGGGGCCACAGATATATCAGATCATTTTGTAGTTGTAGCTACAGTGAGAGTAAAAGGTAGATGGGATACAAGGAGAAGGGAATCAGCAAGTAAGAGATAGGGAAAGGTTCATAAACTGAAGGAGGCAGTTAGGGTAAGATATAAACAACTATTGGAGGATAGATGGGCTAGTGAGAGTATAGGCAATGAGGATGAAGATGTATGGGGTAGGTTTAAGAATGTAGTGTTGGTGTTCAGCGGAAGTTTGTGGTTACAGGAAAGTGGGTGCGGGAGGGAAGAAGAGCGATTGGTGGAATGATGAAGTAAAGAGAGTAGTAAGAAAGAAAAAGTTAGTATACGAGATGTTTTTACAAAACAGAAATGATGCAAGAAGGAAGGAGTCAATAGAGAGAGAGGAAAAAGAAAGGTTAAGAGAGTTGTGAAGCAATGTAAAACGAGAGCAAATGAGAGAGTGGGGGATGCTATCAACAAATTTTGTTGAGAATAAGAAAAAGTTTTGGAGTGAGATTAATAAGTTCAGAAAGCCTAGGGAATGAATGGATTTGACAGTTTAAAACAGGAGAGGAGAGTTATTAGATAGAGTAAGAGGTATCGGGAAGATGGAATGTTGAGGAACTGTTAAATGTTGATGAAAATAGGGAAGCTGTGATTTCGTGCAATTGGCAGGGAGGTATAACATCTTGTAGGAGTGAGGAAGAGACAGTAATGAGTGTGGGGGAGGTGTGTGAGGTAGTGGGTAGAATGAAAGGGGGTAAAGCAGCTGGGATTGATGGGATAAAGTAAAATGTTAAAAGCAGGTGGGGATTTAGCTTTGAAGTGGTTGGTGCTTTTATTTAATAAATGTATGGAAGAGGTTAAGATACCTAGGAATTGGCAGAGGGCTTGCATAGTTCCTTTGTATGAAGGCAAAGGAGACAAAAGAGAGTGTAAAAATTATAGGGGAATAAGTCTGTTGAGTATACCTCGTAAAGTGTATCGCAAATGAACAAGGAAGCTTTAGGAAGGGTAGGGGGTGTATAGACCAAGTTTATAGTGAAACATATACATGATCAGTATTAAGATAATTGTAAAGAGGTTTTTGTGGCATTTATAGATTTGGAAAAGGCGTATGATAGGGTGGATAGGGGTGGGCAATGTGGCAGATGTATGGAATAGGAGGTAGGTTACTGAAAACAGTGAAGAGTTTCTACGAGGATAGTGAGGTTAGAGTATGTAGGAGAGAGGGAGATTATTTCCTAGTAAAAGAAGGCCTTAGACAGGGATGTGTGATGTTACGATGGTGAATGCTTGGGTGTAGGCAAGAGGTGTGGGATTAAAGGATAACAAATCTAACACAAGGTGGGAGTTGTCACAGTTGCTTTTTGCTGATGCCACTGTGCTTTTGGGAGATTCTGAAGAGAAGTTTCAGAGATTGGTGGACGAGTTTGGTAGGGTATGTAAAAATAGGAAATTAAAAGTGTACATAAAAGATTGGATATCAGATTGGAGGGAGGGAATATGGAGGAAGTAAATTTTTGTCACATATTTGGGAGTGGACTTGTCAGCAGATGGCTCTATGAAAGACAAAGTGAATCATAGAATACGTGAGGGGAAAAAGTGAGTGGTGCACTGAGTCTGTGGAGACAAAGATCGTTGTCCATAGTAGCAAAGAGGGGAATGTATGAGAGTATAGTGGTACCAATGCTCTTATATGGGTGTGAAGTATAGGTGGAGTATGTTGCAACAAGGAAATGATGCGTTTGAGGGCAATGTGCAGTGTGAATATAATGCAGAGAATCCATAGTTTGGATGTTAGGAAGAGGAGTTGCGGGGTTACTAAATGTATAATCCAGAGAGCTGAGGAGGGATTGTTGAAGTGATTCGGACATTTAGAGAGGATGGAAGAAAATAGGATGGCTTGGAGAGCGTAGGGGTCGACCTAGAAAAGGCTGGAGGGAGGGGGCAAAGGAGGTTTTGTGTGTGAGGGGCTTGGACTTCCAGCAAGCGTGTGTGAGCGTGAGTGGAGACAAATGGTTTTTATAACTTGACGTGCTGTTGAAGAGTGAGCAAGGTAACATTTGTGAAGGGAATCAGGGAAATCGGCAGGCCTGACTTTGAGTCCTGGAGGTGGGAAGTACAGTGCCTGCACTCTGGAGGAGGGGTGTTGATATGTTGCAGTTTTATAACTGTAGTGTAGTCGCGCCTCTGGCAAGACAGTGATGAAGTGAATGATGATGAAAGCGTTTCTTCTTTTTCGGGTCACCCTAACTTGGTGGGTAACGGCCGATGTATTAATAAATAAATAAATATATGTGTATATATATATATATATATATATATATATATATATATATATATATATATATATATATATAATATGTCCGATTAGGTAAAACTTGCGATTTTGGCTTAAATATCAACGCTCACCTTGCCATATAAGACAAGTGAAAATTTGTGTATGCAATAATTTCGCCAAAATCATTCTAAACATAACGAAAAATATATTTCATTGTATTTGTTTATTATTAAATTAATATTAAAGTATCTAAAATATATTTAGTTGGTTGAGGCTAAATTAAATTGCGCTTGTTGTAATAAGGTTAGGTAGGTTTTCAAAGTTTCTCTTGGTACAAAATTATAAATTCTTACATTAACATAAATGAAAAATATATCTTTAAACGTATAAGAGAATTTTAGAAAGGACTTAATTTTAGATGAGTTCTTGCTAATTGACCAGTTTTACCTAATCGGCACGACATATATATATATATATATATATATATATATATATATATATATATATATATATATATATATATATATATATATATATATGTCGTGCCGATTAGGTAAATCCTGGTCAATTAGCAAGAACTCATCTAAATTAAGTCCTTTCTAAAATTTTCTCTTATACGTTTAAAGATATATTTTTTCATTTATGTTAATATAATAATTTATAATTTTGAACCAAGAAACTTTGAAAACCTACCTAACCTTATTACAACAAGCCAATTTAATTTAGCCTAACCAACTAAATATATTTTAGATACGTTAACATTAATTTAATAATAAACAAACAAAATGAAATATATTTTTCGTTATGTTAGAATGATTTTGGCGAAATTATGCATACACAAATTTTCACTTGTCTTATATGGCAAGGTGAGCGATCTATTTAAGCCAAAATCGCAAGTTTACCTAATCGACACGACATATATATATATATATATATATATATATATATATATATATATATATATATATATATATATATATATCCTGTGTGTGTGTGTTCTCGTATAGAATTGTTCAAATGTTGAACTCAAAATGAACGTCTTGGTTTAAAAATACTGCCGATCATTATGTCTTGGAAGAGAGTGATTCCTTGATTTGATCTCATTGCTTCGCAAATCGTGGACCACGAATGAGTGATCTGAATTTGATTAGATTTCTTGGCTTCGCAAGAATTTCTATGAAGACCATTCTGACCGAATTTATCTTTCTCCCTTTAACCTTCAGTGCCATGGTTTTGAAGGGAAAAGGTTTGTGCATTATTATTATTATTAACATACATTTCGAAGCGCTGAACTTGTGTCATACAGTAGCTGCTTTTTTAGGTTTGAACTAAGGATAGGAAGAATAGCTTTATTTTCTTGGATCAAAAACCCTTACAGGTGTGAAGAACCTGCACCTTCACAACCAAAATTAAAGGTGATTTATTTGATCTAAGGATTATAAATTTCTCGAGGGTCATCAAGGTGAGAGCCAATTAGGCACTAATAGCTTTGCCCTCCAGGACTCAAGTCCGGCTAACCTGTTTTCCTGAAACCCTTCGTAAAAGCCGCCCTGCTCACACTACAACACCACGTCCATGCTTCACAAATGAGAATCATGTTCAGATATTCACTGAAAGATTTCGAAAGTGACTTAACAATCTATTTTCTATAGAAATTTGACATTATTTTCCTTTCTTTTAAAATGTCTCTATACCTTAAAAATATTACGTCGTTGAAAATTATTCCCAAAATATCCCGTTAAGTATAGAATGAAAAAATGCTGGCCTACGAAATGGAAAAAAAAAAAAGGTATGGGTACGTCTGGCAGCGTGGGGATTATTGTAATATTCTATAACGTGGGTTTTCTACCGAACGTTACAAAAAAAAGTAAGTTGGAGGATGGGTTAGGTAGAGACGTAAAATAATGTTATATAATGGAGTATTGTGTCACCATCACTGGCCCCTCTTCCCTTTACACCCTTTTCCACCTCATTCTCTTCCTTAACTCCCTCCCTCCCTCTCCCTCTGTCCTCCCACACCATTCTCTCCCCTCCCTCCCCATCCTATTCTCCACCTCTCCTCCCACCCCATTCTCCCTCCCTTCCTCCTTTCCCCGACCACACACAAAAATCGCGAGACTATTTTCGACATTCTGTGGCTGAAAATTTGGACGAGGTATTGTGACACTCTTGGTGGTGCTCGCGCCGGGGATGAAACACAAATCCTCCATTATAAAGCTGCATCAAAACAAAGGAGAGTCCCAAAAACAGCGGCGCATCCAGAAGTAACCCATCATTACCTTGCTATTCCACTTTTCTCTCTCCTTTCAAGGGAGGTACTTCATTACTGCTCAAGAGCTCTTGCTTCCTTGAGGAGACGCTGCATGGTTCACAAGGGTTTAGCGCTTCGTTGTGAATATATATATATATGTAATGTATAACAATTTCTTTCCATTTTATATAAAAACAAATTTTCACGTGAGGGCGGGGGTGTTTACAAATTATATTATTATGCATTCGGAAATATATAGTTTAAATATTTTAGAGAACTGCGTACATCAATCGCTCAAATTAGCTTAATGCATACACAAACTGATGTGTTAAAATTATTTTAACACATTCACAGCTGTTATACTGTTAGATACACGAAATATTTTTATTAAAGCTTAATATACATATATATTATATATATATATATATATATATATATATATATATATATATATATATATATGTAGTGCCGAATAGGTAAGACTTGCTATTTTCGCTTAAATAGCAACGAATAAGGCAAGCGAAAATTTGCGTATGCAATAATTTCGCAAGAATCATTCTGAACCTAACGAAAAAAAAATATTTCATTGTGTTTGCTTATTATTAAATTATTGTAAACTTAAATAAAATATATTTAGTTGGATTAGGCTAAATTAAATTGGGTTTGTTAAAATAAGGTTAGGTAAGTTTTCTAAGGTTCTTTTGGTACAAAATTATTAATGTTTACATTAATATAAATGAAATTTTGTTTATCTTTAAACGTATAAGAGAAAATTTTAGAAAGGACTTAATTTTAAATGAATTTTTGCTAATTGACCAGTTTTACCTATTAGGCACGACATACACACACTCTTTCTCTCTCTCTCTTTCTCACACACACGTCCACACACACACACACACACACACACACACACACACCCCGGTGACCTAGTGGGTAAAGCTCTTGCTTCACGCACGGAGGGGCCGGGTTCAATTCCAGTGGGGCAGAAACATTTCGAAGTGTTTCCTTACACACACACACATACATACATACATACAACAGGCCTAGTGTCTAATTGACATTAGCTAAGACAAAATGTAACTAACACACACAAGGTATGATAAAGCTCATGGCCAGGAGATGACCATGAGCAGCCAGTGAGAGGCGGGGCCAGGAGCTTTGACTCGACCCCTGCAACCACAACTAGGTGAGTACAACTAGGTGAGTACACACACACACACACAGGAAACATAAACGAGGCACTAAACTATAGACCAGTGTCACTGACGTGTATAGTATGCAAAGTCATGGAGAAGATTATCAGGAGGAGAGTGGGGAAGCACCTGGAACGGAACATTATAAATGACAACCAGCACGGATTCAGGGAAGGTAAATCCTGTGTCACAAACCTACTGGAGATTTATGACAAGGTAACAGAAGTAAGACACGAGAGAGAAGGGTGGGTTGACTGCAAAAAGGCCTTCGATACAGTTCCTCACAAGAGAGTGCAGAAGCTAGAGGATCAGGCACGTATAACAGGAAGGGCACTGCAATGGATCAGAGAATACCTGACAGGGTAAGTCCAAGGACCAGTTCTATTTTTGGTATATGTGAATGACATGATGGAAGAGCTAGACTCAGAAGTGTCCTTGTTCGCAGATGATGTGAAGTTAATGAGAATTAAATCAGATGAGGACCAGGCAGGACTACAAAGAGACCTGGACAGGCGGGACATGTGGTCCAGCAACTGGCTTCTCGAATTTAACCCCGCTAAATACAAAGTCATGAAGATCGGGGAAGGGCAAAGAAGACCACAGACAGAGTATAGGCTAGGTGGCCAAAGACAGCAAACCTCACTCAAGGAAAAAGATATTGGGGTGAGCATAACACCGAGCACGTCTCCTGAAGCACACATCAACCAGCGCCTGGCAAGCCTGAGAATAACGTTCCGATACCTTAGTAAGGAATCGTGTTCAAGACACTGTACACTGTGTACGTCAGGCCCATATTGGAGTATGCAGCACCAGTTTGGAACCCACATCTGGTCAAGCACGTCAAGAAATTAGAGAAAGTGCAAAGGTTTGCAACAAGATTAGTTCCGGAGCTAAGGGGAATGTCCTATGAAGAAAGGTTAAGGGAAATCGGCCTGACGACACTGGAGGACAGGAGGGTTAGGGGAGACATGATAACGACATACAAAATACTGCGTGGAATAGATAAGGTGGACAGAGACAGGATGTTCCAGAGAGGGGGCACAGAAACAGTGGGTCACAATTAGAAGTTGAAGACTCAAACGAGTCAAAGTGATGTTAGGAAGTATTTCTTCAGTCATAGAGTTGTCAGAAAGTGGAATAGTCTATGGCAAGTGATGTAGTGGAGGCAGGAACCATACATAGATTCAAGACGAGGTATGATAAAGCTCATGGAGCAGGGGGAGAGAGGACCTAGTAGCGAATCACTGAAGAGGCGGGGCCAGGAGCTATGACTTGCCCTGCAATCACAAATATGTGAGTGAATAGGTGAGTACACAATACACACACACATTCACACACACGTACACAAAACTGTTGTACAGCCACATCAGGAGGAAAACAACAGTCAAGGATCAGGTGATAAGGCCAAGGAAGGAGGAGAGATCTCAAGAAACGACCGCGAAGTATGTGAGGAACTCAAAATGAGATTCAAAGAAGTGTTTACAGAGGAGACAGAAGGGACTCCAGAAAGACGGAGAGGTGGGGTACACCACCAAGTGTTGGACACAATACATGCAACCGAGGAAGAAGTGAAGAGGCTGCTGAGTGAGCCAGATACCTCAAAGGCGATGGGGCTGGACAACATCTCTCCATGGGTCCTGGGAGAGGGAGCAGAGGCGCTATGTGTACCACTAACAACAATATTCAACACATCTATCGAAACAAGGAGATTACCTGAGGTATGGAATACAGCAAATATAGTGCCAATTTTTAAAAAAGGAGACAGACATGAAGCACTAAACTATAGACCAGTGTCACTGACATGTATAGTATGCAAAGTCATGGAGAAGATCATCAGGAGAAGAGTGGTGGAACATCTAGAAAGGAATGAGCTTATCAACGACGGCCAACACGGTTTCAAGTACGGGAAATCCTGTGTCACAAACCTACTGGAGTTCTATAACAGGGTGACAGCAGTAAGACAAGAGATAGAGGGGTGGGTAGATTGCATTTTCTTGGACTGTAAGAAGGCGTTTGACACAGTTTCACACAAGAGATTAGTGCAAAAGCTGGAGGACAAGGCAGGGATGACAGGGAAGGCACTCCAATGGATCAGGGAATACCTGTCAGGAAGACAGGAGCGAGTCATGGTACGTGGCGAGGTGTCAGAGTGGGCGCCTGTGACGAGTGGGGTTCCACAGATGTCAGTCTTAGGACCGGTGGTTTCTGGTATTTGTGAACGACATGACGGAAGGAATAGACTCCGAAGTGTCCCTGTTTGCAGTTGATGTGAAGTTGATGACAAGAATTCAATCGGACGAGGACCAGGCAGAACTACAAAGGGATCTGGACAGGCTGCAAGCCTGGTCTAGCAATTGGCTCCTGGAGTTCAACCCCACAAGTGCAGTCATGAATATTGTGGAAGGGCAAAGCAAACCGCAGATGGAGTACAGTCTAGGGGGCCAGAGACTACAAACCTCACTCAAGGAAAATGATCTTGGGGTGAGTATAACACCAGGTACATCTCCTGAGGCGCACATCAACCAAATAACTGATGCAGCATACGGGCGCCTAGCAAACCTAAGAACAGCATTCCGACGTCTTAATAAGGAATCGTTCAAGTATGCAGCACCAGTTTGGAACCCACACCTAGCCAAGCACGTAAAGAAACTAGATAAAGTGCAAAGGTTTGCAACAAGACTAGTCCCGGAGCTAAGGGGTATGTCCTACGAGGAGATGTTAAGGGAAATCGACCTGACGACTCTGGAGGACAGAAGAGATAGGGGAGACATGATAACGACATATAAAATACTGAGAGGAATTGACAAGGTTGACAGAGACAGAATGTTCCAGAGATGGGACACAGCAACAAGGGGACACAATTGGAAGTTGAAGACTCAGATGAATCACAGGGATGTTAGGAAGTATTTCTTCAGTCACAGAGTTGTCAGGAAGTGGAATAGTTTGGGAAGTGATGTAGTGGAGGCAGGATCCATTCATAGCTGCGCTCATTGCCAGGGAGAGTGACACAGTAGTGGCCAGTGAAGAGGCGGGGCCAGGAGCTATGACTTGTTCCCTGCAAACACAACTAGGTATGTACATACACACACACAAAAGCTGCATTCTTTCCTCCTCACCTTCACTCCCCATGAACTAGTTAACTTTCGCAAATTACCAGAGAAAACTCAGAAATTCCGATACCACAAGTTCTCTCGTTACGGTGTTTGGTATGTCAACAATCAGGTTTCCAGTGAGGCTCCGTGACGGATCTCCCCAGCTCGGATTTATGAGTTTGAATCCAGTGAATTTAGGAGGATTGGAAGGGTGAGGGAAAAGGTGAGGGGAGCCAGCTGGGATTTACACAGAGGCTGTTGGTTCGAGGCGAATTGATGAGGTGGAAATGAGGATAGAAATAATGTGGTGGAAATAAGATATAAATGATGAAATGATGAGAAAAATGTGTTGACAAAATTATGTAGTAAAAAAAGGTTAATGAAGGAATTATGTTGCAGCATTGATAAAGTGGAAATGATGACAAAGTAATACTGAGGTACAAATAGTGAGGTAACAAACGAAAATTAAGAAATAATCAGATAGGAAAGATGCAATATAAACGATGAGGTGTAAATATGGTAAGGAATGAGAACAAAAATATGAATTATATCACTACTGAAGGAACGAGCTTTGTCAAGTCAATTGAAGGAACACCAAGATGCCAGCCAGCTTACACATTACGTCGACGAACAAGTCGGGCAAGAAAACCAGAATGGATGGGAAGGATTAACAAAGTGAGCTACAGGATTAATTGAGCTTTGTCGTGTCAGTTTCATTAGTTTGGCTTTGCTTAATGCAAGATCACTTCACCCCTTCATGGAAGCTGTATTTATTTAATATCGCATATCTTGAAGCCCCTCTCAAGATGCTCAGGACTAGCAAGTCCTTTTTTGATTGCAAAGACAACTGCTTAAGAAGATATATTAAGTTATATTCGCTGATTGGTATAAACAAGTGTCTACTGACAGGGCTGCATCGGCTCTTCTTCCACCTACCTAGATAGGAATTATAGCAACAATGCTTAGTTAGACATAATAATTAAGAAGTGGGTTTCTACATTACAAACTGAATTGTTTGCCATGATAATAGCACTAAAATTAACTTATAATACTGAACGTGACTCCTTGATCATTGCTGATTCTATATCATCACAGAATGCAAATGACTCACATAATTACTTCAACAACATGCTCATATAAGAAGCCAGAGAGTGATATTAAAAAAATATCAAAGAAAGACCTTAATGTATGATTCGTATTGATTCCGTCACACACTGTATTACTTCTCCATGAAAAAGTTTATAAATTAGCTAAAGAAATTACAGCGAAGAACAAAGTTAAATTCACTATAATTTTAGTATATCTGTGTCAAGCATTATAAATAATATTAGGAGAGGAGTAACTAATGATTTTTAATGACAATAGGATTACAGTTAGAAGAAGCCTTAATAGATAGATGACTTAACTATAACATAAACGCATTTGAGAATATTTACGGAATACCTTGTAAGGAAAACAGATTGATGGTGTAGTAGCCAGACTTAGGCTTGGTTACAAGTGATGATTGAACTTAATAAAAATTATGTGGTCATTGGCATGGTCACTGTCGTGAAGACAGTGTGACTGACTATCCATTTATTGAGGAACACTGAGCTAGGTAGTAAAAGGACCTATGTGATACGTCAAAGTATTTTATTAATGAAAATAAAATACCAGACAATTTCAGCAAATAATTCTGATTATGTAATAATGTTGGTAAAATTACCGACAATATGTTAGGTAAAAGGACACAAGTGCAACTAATGTGACATTTTATTGTCGCATCAGTTGCACTTGTGTCCTTTCACCTAATTCTTACTATCCCTATTTTCTTGCGCTTCTATCACCTATCATAGAATAGTCCACAGGATGGTTAATCGTTGCACAATAAACTAGCTGTCGGCAAAATATAACACTAAACAGTATTATAATTAGATCAGAGGTACGTAATACCTTCAAGTCTATAATTAGATACACGTACAACAGCTGGTATAATCTCTAAATCATTATAATTTCGCCTCTGATTCTGCTTTGTGGTGTTGAAACTTTCGATTGCTAGAGTCTCTAATCTTTTATTGCTGCATCAGCTTTAGTGTTTTCCAGTTAACTTGGTGCTGTTTCAAGCTGTAATATGGATGGTGGAAGATGCTGTGAGCCTACAAGTGCAGAAAATGACTCACGAAAGAGCCTAAGATACAGGATAGCGTAAGATACAGGACACAGCATCAGATACGTGAAATAGCGTAAAATACATAACATAAGGTACATGAAACAGGGTAAGATACATAAAAACAAGGCAAAATGCATGAAACAACATAAGATACATAAAATAACTTAATATGTATGAAACCGCCTGAGTCTTCAATATAACAACGTTTCGCTCAAGGAGAACTTTATCTGCCTTATAAAGCTACAAGGTAACACTCTCCATGAGCGAAAAGTTTTATGTATCTTCTTCACCCTGTATAATGTGGATGATTTTCCAGCGATAATTTACGGAAGTATTGTTGTGTTTGCAGCAAACATCTATTTTCTTGAATCCTTGTTTTAATTGTTTACCTGGTAATGACCTTAATAGATTAAAGTGATATAGAATGATTGTGAGGTTGAGTGTGAGAGGTTGTTGGTGTTGTCCTCTCCCATTCTGGTCGCTTCATGTACATGCTGATACATAAAAAAAACGAATTATATTGAGGAAGTCTACTGATCATTTCGTTACATTTTCGGCCTCGTAGGCTGCCCAGTTCTTTTATTTATAGTTATATCTCCAAGTAAAATATCATTTTCCTTATCACTGTCACTTTTCATCAATAGTTCCCTAAGGATATTAAGTAATCCATCATGTATCCTGTCGAACTCTTCTCTCAAGTTTTATTAAATAGGGAATTATGTAGATTTACTACTCAGACTCCATCTTTCTTTTGTACTCTTATCGCTATAATTTTAACATTTCAGTATTCTGGATTTCAATTTTTTACCAATATAGCCAAGACTCCTTTTTTTAATCAGTCGCATCTCCACACTGAATTATTTCTGTTAAATACAACCTCATTTATAATATTGTTTTTATAATATGTTTTAGACAAAACTGTATCAGTTTTCTTTTCATTTATAATATCCCTAAGTTCTAATCTTTTTAAAATTACTCCATCTCTATTAATGTGTAAAATTTTCACTGTTGCCATTTTAACATTTTTTTTAACATGATTTCCATGTATCTTGGGTTGTTTTTGAAATCATTTGAAAGTTGTACCGTTCTTAAAAAAATATTATATTCTTCTTCACTTGATTCTTAATTGAACTTCTTTTCAGTGTGTGTGAAATACATCATTTTCACCTTAACTTCCTTTGAAATATCTTGTCTAATTTGCAGATCTTTATAACCCTCCGATTCCTTGATGTCCTTAGCTTTTTTATTTTTCTAAAGTTCTTTATGCTTAATTTGTGTAAGCGTTATTTTTCAGTGACGTAAAGTTATTTTTCTTATATTTTCTAATAGGCTTATTTGCTACAAAATGCTGTTGGAAGTTGAAATCCAAAATGCAGTTTTCTCATCTCATTTATATGTTGTTCTTCCTATTTTATTCTTTGTATTCGTGATTTTGTTTGCTTTTCAAAACAGCCAAGAAAAATATCCGTTCTATGTCTACCAATAGAGTTCCCCAATAACTTAGTTATTTGCAATCTCTTTTTTTTTCTTGACTAATATTGGCTCTAGCCGTGAATTCTTTAACAAATATCACCTGTTGTTCAATCTATGTCGTGTCGTTAGCGAATTTTGCAAAACTGTTTTTAATCTTTGTCTAGAGGCTTCAAGACCTTTCCTCTCTTCCTCTAAGCTTTTGTTGACATCTTCAAAAATATCCTGCGCTATCTGCACCTGTTTTATGCTGAGCTTTTCCTGCATAACTATCTTCTAATTTAGTTTTGTACAAAACTTTTAGTTTTCTTCTCAATGTTATTCTTATTCTCAAAGAATTCCTGAACTCTTCTTCGTTATCTCTCTCTTTTCATTATCTCATCTTGTTCACTTAATATCTTCTGCATTTCCTGTAAGAGGCCTTTAAATTTACTAATTAATTCTTTAAGTTAAAAATTCCTTATTCAGTCTCTCCATATTAATCCGTCTTACCTTATCCGAATTTCTTCAGTTCCAGTCATTTCTGTTTATCCATCCGCTGGATTCCTTGTTTGCAGGTGCATCACCATTGCAGTGTATCCTCCACCATATTGCATGTAAACAAACGCACCACTATACTGTTGTGTTGTTACTCTTTAATATATTTCGTACGTTATTTTTGCCCCAGAAAATATTTCATATTAATAATTTCGTTTCGTACGTTATTTTTACCCCAGAAAATATTCCATATTAATAATTTCCTTCTTTTCTGGGGGACACCTATAACATAAAACACTCTACTCCCTACACTACTAGATAGGCACAACCCATTTTTATCCCTCAGGATGAGGTGTGTTGGTCTGTGTGTGTGTGTTTAATGAGTACTGATGTTCTTCAGGAAATACAGAACCTAGATGAACAGTTAACAGTATAGAAAAGTATCACGTTAGATGCAACCCCTGTATAGAACTTTATTAAGTCACGACTTGATAAAGTCAACAAGAGCGAAATGTTGTCCAGTGTTATGCAACGTGTCTCATTTTCCTCACCTTTGTCTTCAGTGTGACATTTGTATCTAATGGATGAGGAAGAAGGGCAATGTAATTCCTTAGCATCGCCCATGGAACAAGCACCGATATTCCCTATCCATTCGTTAATCTGCCTCCATCCCTCCCTCCCTCCACCAGCTCAACTTGCATCAGGCAGACCTCTCCCATCTTCCACAACACTGATCACTATCCTGCTTTCGGACACACTTATCCCAGGTTCTTATCCTCAAATCCCTATCCAATCAGGAAGATCTCTTTCTCCAACACACTTCCCCTTATCCTGCCATATTTGACTCGATTAAGCAATCTTGTTTGTCCTTTCTCTTAACTTCACTGTCATACTTTCGAATCTCGTGTATCTAAACCATCTATTTTCTATATTTCACCTTTCTTTGCTTTCTAAATAATTTTTGCGCCATGCGTTCTACATTTCCCTTTCCATTGATTTTATGTAAATTAGGTCGTAATCCCTCACTCTAGCAGTTACGGACTAAATAACAATGTGATGTCGAAAAACTGTGGCAAGGAACACTTGTGTATAGTTCAGGACATTTGTTAAGGAAACGTTTCGCCCCGAGTGGCTTTATTGGCCACTCGTTGGCGAAACGTTTAATTTAATATGTCTTGCACTCTCCACAAGTGTCCATTCTCGCAATCTCTCAGTTCCATTTTTCAATATAAAATTTCATTAGATTGATTTCAGGAAATTCATTTTGTTTCACCAACACGTCACTTACCGAAAACATTTAGGTGACGTGTTAGTGCCCCCTATTAGCGAACGGAGGATCAAGCCTTCACCACTTCTTTCTTTCTTTTTACTGTGAATGACCATATGGGTTCAGCGTTTCACGTGAATATAATATAATATATTCATCGTAACTCTTGAAAGTCCTGTGTCAGAGATTCATATTGGATTTTAGCAATTTTTTTACCTCATATAGAGCATAGACTGGTGAAGGCTCGATCATCCTTGCCCTAATCGCGACCAGTCAGCCCGAATGTGTATGCTAGTTACTAGTGGTGAAAGACACTTGTCGATAGACACTTGTGTGTGTGTGTGTGTGTGTGTGTGTGTGTGTGGCCCCTCACACTAGCAGGCTCACGTGTCTTCTCTCGCCTCTCATCAATCTTCTTGAGCCAGCCCCAACCCGCTTCCCTTTGAGATCTTTATCCGATATCGCAGCTTCCATTTCTCCATTTTCACTAAAAGCTTCTCAGATGCGTGAAATTTCGAATTCTCTCCGACATTTGTCTGCTCGACCATATTTCACAGTGATTTCCTTTTCTCAGACATCACCCTTCCCTCCTCCCCTCGCACCTCTTCCCACCTTCTCTCGCACCTCTTCCCACCTCCTCTTCCCCCTATTAGTCTTGTTAGATTTTACAGTCGGCCGGAGCCTTTCCCACGCTCTGACAAAACACTTTCGACTGTCATATGATTCTTCTGGAGTCGTCTTGGCTTCTTTAATGTAGCATTTCTAACATTTTGTTTTAATATATCGCTTCCAAAGCAACGTACAGAGTAGATAATATATTGTACATACAATATTTTGACATAAGAGCTTTGTTAAGTCTTTGCGAGACGTCTCTATAAAAGTCATTCCTATAAGTTTTGTTTACTCTCCCGTAATTGGTGCTACGGAACACATCCATCACTATTACTTGCTGTTTCGGAGCTTGTCCTTGTCCATTGAATACACCCATTACTTCAAGCTGCTCTTCCAGAGTTCCTGTCTACTGAAATCATCCCTTCAAGTTGCTGTTCAGTTCTCCTTCTATTCACCCTTCAGCTGCTGTTCCAGCGTTCCTCCTTCAATATCACCTTCAAGCTGCTGTTCCAGCGTTCCTCTTCTATATCGCCCTTCAAGCTGCTGTTCAGCGTTCTCTCTTCAATATACCCTTCAAGCTGCTGTTCCAGCGTTCTCTCTTCCTATATCGCCCTTCAAGCTGCTGTTCCAGCGTTCCTCTCTTCATATATCACCCTTCAAGCTGCTGTTCCAGCGTTCCTCTCTTCTATCACCCTTCAGCTGCTGTTCCAGCGTTCCTCTCTTCAATATCACCCTTCAAGCTGCTGTTCCAGCGTTCCTCTCTTCCTATATCACCCTTCAAGCTGCTGTTCCAGCGTTCCTCTCTTCCTATATCACCCTTCAAGCTGCTGTTCCAGCGTTCCTCTCTTCCTATATCACCCTTCAAGCTGCTGTTCCAGCGTTCCTCTCTTCCTATCACCCTTCGCTGCTGTTCAGCGTTCCTCTCTTCCTATATCACCCTTCAAGCTGCTGTTCCAGCGTTTCTCTCTTCCTATATCACCCTTCAAGTTCTCCTTCTCCCCATCATTTATACATGTATTAACTGACCTTTTAAATATATCACTCGACAGCTATAATCTCGTCCCTTGTAGACCTTGTAATCCTAGCAGCTATAATCTCGTCCCTTGTAGACCTTGTAATCCTAGCAGCTATAATCTCGTCCCTTGTAGACCTTGTAATCCTAGCAGCTATAATCTCGTCCCTTGTAGACCTTGTAATCCTAGCAGCTATAATCTCGTCCCTTGTAGACCTTGTAATCCTAGCAGCTATAATCTCGTCCCTTGTAGACCTTGTAATCCTAGCAGCTATAATCTCGTCCCTTGTAGACCTTGTAATCCTAGTAGCTATAATCTCGTCCCTTGTAGACCTTGTAATCCTAGCCCAGGTCCTGTGCTTCTGGATACATTTCTTACCTAATATAACCCTGAAAGCAAATACTTAATTTTTCTAGATGTCTTAATTGGCCATAAATCAAGGAAATACGACACATGCGAGAAAGCCTGACTACTCTTCAAGACTTTTATTTCTTCCGGCATACTAAACTGTTCCTTATTCTAATTTATATTAATTTCAATTTATATTTTTAGAAACCTTGAAGTTGTTAATCAATGATTTTCAAAGCTTTTTCTAAACTGTTGTCGCTTCTACTGACCTTCATTATATTCGTGATTTGACAATTTCGAAGGGAAATGCATTGGTGTTGAATTGGGTCTTGATCCAAGGAACTGGAGCTACCCTTCCTTGGGGTTAGTCCTTCCATGTGAATATTAATATTAATAATTATTATTATTGTTATTAAGTGCCTATGCACAGTATCACCATCACTGCTACCTGAACGCGACCAGGCCTCCTGATGGCTCAGGGCCTGATCAACGAGGCTGTTACTGCTGGCCGCACGTAGTCCAACGTACGAACCACAGCCTGGCTGATCCGGCACAGCTAGGTCACGTTTATCATGCAATATCTGCATGTGATCCCTTTTTTGGTGCTCATCTTGAACCCATGTTTTACATCATGTCAAAAAATTCTAAATTCAATATTTCTAAATTTTATGTTCAAAACATGTTTTCAAAAGAGCAAAATATAAATTTTAAATTTTATTTTCCAAATATTATAAATGCATAATTTTTGGAAATCTTGTAATATGCAGAGCTCCTCCTCTCTCTATTTTCTCTTCCCTTACTCTTCCTCCTCCAGCGCCATTTCCTTTTTCTCATCCTCTGTTTTATTTAATTTCCTAATTCCCCTCTTCCTCATTGTTCTTCATCTTTCTCTTCCTCCTCCTCTTCCTCCTTTATTCTCTCATCCTCCTCCTCCATCCTCCCTCTCAAAGTTGCTTTAAACCTTCTAGGAAGCTTATCGCATTTCGACAATTTTCCATTATCTCTTCACACTCGATTTCCTTCCAGATGGTCGTGCTTGGCTGCTTACTTCCTCACTATAGTCTTCAAGCAGACATTCTTCCTAGAGTCCTGCAGCAGACATTTTTTCTTCCTAGTACTAGTCCTGCAGCAGACATTTTTTCTTCCTAGTACTAGTCCTGCAGCAGATAATTTTCTTCCTAGAGTCCTGCAGCAGACGTTTTTTTTTCTCCCTCAAGTATTAAAGCAGACATCTTTCTTCTACTATTCCTAAAGCAGATAATTTCCGCCTTATGGGCTTAAAGCCAACGGGTTACTCCTTATGGGCTTAAAGGTAACGGGTTACTCCTTACAGGCGTAGAGCAGTCAACCTCCTCTTTTCTCTCTAGGTCTAAAGCAGACATCTTACTCCCTTCAGAGGCCTGACCTAAAGCAGACTGTTCCAAGCGCGTCTGAGCATGTTTCTTACCTCTTATGAAAGATTTTTGCTGTCATTGGATCATTGTATCTACCCTTCCTCTCTCTCTCTCTCTCTCTCTCTCTCTCTCTATATATATATATATATATATATATATATATATATATATATATACTCAATCATCTTGTTGAAAATTTCATTTTCATTCAGTCAAACTTGTAACTGTTATTCTAGTTTATTTTGACCAATTCGTATTGTCCAGGACTTATTATCCAGCATGTAAAATACTGCAAGTATTGTCCAAGTCGTATAATCTAGGACCAATTATATTGAAAATATTATCCAATGCTTTTTATCCAGCACGTGGTATACTCCAGCACTTGTTATCCAGTGTATAATACCTAACATGTATAACCAAGGATGTGTTGACCAGGATACATTATCCAGGACAAATTATAGTCCACGGTTTAACCAGCACATATTATACTACGCATTTTTCAGAATATATAATCCGGCACAAACTATCCAGTGCATATTATCCAGTACACATTTTCATCACGCATTATCCAGAACGTATCATCCAGAACGTATCATCCAGAACGTATCATCCAGAACGTATCATCCAGAACGTATCATCCAGAACGTATCATCCAGAACGTATCATCCAGAACGTATCATCCAGAACGTATCATCCAGAACGTATCATCCAGAACGTATCATCCAGAACGTATCATCCAGAACGTATCATCCAGAACGTATCATCCAGAACGTATCATCCAGAACGTATCATCCAGAACGTATCATCCAGAACGTATCATCCAGAACGTATCATCCAGAACGTATTATTCCGTATTTAGCAACACTTATTATCCAGCAGATTCTTTTCTCTATGGATAGTCAATCTCTCCATAATTATTTTTACTTGTAATGAGTTTAATTTTAAAGTCAATTGTATTTAAAAAGTTTTATGTGGAGAGAAAAAATTGTTTGGGTGTGTTTGTGGTGCTACAAAATTACTGTTGAAATTTTCAACTAATATCTGTTATTGCGGTGATTGATATTAATTTAGGTTCATAGGTTCTTGCTTGCAGAAGAGGCGTTCGGTTTTAATCTACGGAGTCTGCGTTCCTGGAGTAAGCGTCTGTTTACTGTACATGCGTTCTGTTCTCTTTACTGAGTGGTTCTGTTTCGTTTTATTAAACGAGCGTTCCGGTTTTGCTTTCTCTGCGTTCCGTTTTCTTTACTAAGCAAGAGTTCCTTTTTTTTTTCTTTGTAAAGCAGACGTTCTGTTTTTTTCTACGACGCAAGCTTTCTATTTTCTTTACGACGCGAGAGTTCTCTTCTGGCAAAACACTCGTTGTCTTTTCTTAGCACCTCCACTGTTCCCAGACCTCGCTATTGTTCACCCCTCTTCACTATCGACACTCAGTCACTCAAACAACACTGTCCTTGTCTCCTTGTTCCTCTTCTTCACCCTTCGGCAACCCTCTCCTTTACCCATGCACCCCTCTTCTTCTCTCCTTCCCACTACAAATATTTCCTCTCTTTTGCAGACCAAATCTCTTCTCACCCTTTACCCCTCTTTTTTCCCATTCCTTACACTCTTATTCTCTCCCTTTTCTACACTCTTCTCTTTACACACCATTTTCACTTTCCCATTTACCTTTTTTCTCACCTACACACTTCTTTCCCTTTTCCCCCAATATCTCTCTTCTAGGCCCCATTTCGTTCCCTCCCTCAACATAATTCTTCACCCCTTCTCCCAACTGCTTGTCCCATCTCAGCATACTTTTCACCCTCTACACGCAACTACCTCCTCCCTAATTACCACCAAATATCTCTCCCACCACTACCGGTCTACCCCTCCTCACTATCACCAACACCCTTTCCGCTTCCCCTCCTGTGCGCGATACACGACACTGCGAGATGGTAATTCCCAAGTAATAGTTACTCCTCTAACTACTACAACTCGAAAGAGTTGTAGCACCTGACGGCATCTCCATCGTCTTGCTGAAGCCTCCCAGCTCAGGCTGGAAGATTTCGTCGCTTCTGGTAAGAAACCCATCTTGTGGACTGGGATACGGTAGGTAAACATAGCCTTGTTTCCACTACCTCACTATTTTACAGAGCTGAGAAGCAAAATATTGCTAGTGTACCTAGTATTTTTTTTTAATGAAAAACTTTCTCTGTCGCTCTCAAAGTTCTCCCATTCTCCTTTCTCTCTTATATATCCCAAACTGGATGAAACGGCATACTGCCGACAAGTATGAAGATAGACACGGCGAGGTCAGGAGCTGTGACTCGACCCCGCAACCACCAATAGATGCGTAAACGCTGCAGAACAAGCTTTTATTGGGACAAAGTTTCGCTCTGTGTTGAGTTTTATAAAGCCAATGGTGACTTGATGAAGCACTACACTGAGTGAAACTTTCCCTCAGTGAAAGTTTGCTCTGCAAGAGGCTTTATCCCTAGCAACTACGCTTCACCAGACACCTATTCACTTCCACCCGCTTCACCTCTGGTTAAGCAACAGCCGACGTCGCATAGGGTGCCTTCAATACCTAACTCTTATTGATACGCGTTACCTCCCTCGTTACCAGCTTACACACACACACACATTCACTCACTCACTCACCCCCGCCCACCCACTCGTAATGACCTGACTCATTACCTGGCGTCTACAGCCCACCCATCAATTCCCCAAGCTGTGAGGGCAATTACACGCCGGAGCTCTGCACGGGAATTGTCAAGCTGTTATACAAGACTTGGAGTGCGCCCTGCTGGTGTTGCCGGCCAGTTGCTGTCACTTGCGATATGGCTTAATTCACCGTAGCTCAGAGACGAGGTAAGTGATGGAGTATAACTACTCAGGGGAACAGTATTGCAGTCTTGATTATATGCTCACTTGTGTAGTGACTCAGTGGGGCGAATTGTTAGTGCAATTATAGGTCCGCTTCCACAACACGGAGTGGATACACCGAGAGGTGTGTCTTTGTAAATACACACCGAGAGATGTATATCTCTTTATACATACACGAAGACATGTTTATTTCTCAGTGAATTTGTACTTAAAGTGAAAAGATGACTGAATCTAGATTTTTTGGAGGGACATAATTGCTTTTAGCAGATACTTAAGCTCTGAGACGTCTAGAATCGTGATTCAGCGGGTCCCACTGTCAGAGTTGAAGAATTTCAGAATGCCATGATAACTGCAAAGGTCTTCGCCAGTTATCATGAAACTAAGATATACCTCAAGATGAATATTGTAATCAAATTCACTGCTAACAAGAATTCACCTTTTGTACTTTCATTGTGAATAGAATGCTGGTAGGAAAATTCCATATATCTCGTATATACACGGTGACTGTCATCTTGACAATAAATAATGCTGAGAGGTATTGAGACACACCTTCCTAGCTCTCTATGCAATAGACAGGGTAAGGGAGGTGAGGTAGACAACATTTGTAGTTTCATAAAGCATACATTTCTTTCGGGTCTGATCTGTAAACATTAACCAAACAGATATCTCACAAATAAATAATGCAAATTTATCACCCATAATTATTACTCATTTGTGAACCGGGGTTATATGTGACACAGTCGATTATTGCCAGTACGCAATTGATCAGCGATACCAAATAACTTATGCAAATAATAATGAAGGTAATATTTCTACTACCATCTTTGAGTACCTGTTTTTATGTCACAATGTCATGAAAAGAAAACGGTCAGGTTTCAAGTTATAGGCTTTCTCCTGACACCCTAACCTTAAACCTTTCTCCATATCACTATACTAATAACTAAGATATTAATGAACTAAATACTTCACAATGTCATCATCTCAGCTATCATTATCCTGAGCATTTCTGCATCATCTTTAAGATTGTCCTTTGTAATATTGCTTAAACAACTGCCAGAGCCTCCACATTTCACAACACATCAGGAAAGATGAGCAGCCGCACATTCACATCTAAGAGATACGTAGAGTTGATCACTGCTGCAGCTGCAGTGGATCAATTTCAGGGACCTTGGTAGTGCATCACCAACATCCTGAGTTAAAGTGACTCCAGAGAGTCTTGGTAAGCTGGTTCTTCTCCCACCTCAGGTGGAAGAAGAACCAGCATATGTATCCCTAAACGAGAAATTATTATTATAATGAAAACCAAGAGCTAAACCCACTAGGGTCATACAGCGCTGCCCTGAACGAGAAAATGCATCCCAGAAAAGGAGTCTTTGCTGATCTCAGTTTGTCCACTTATTCTTTCGTTGACTGTAGATTTTAAGAATAGAATATTTAAAGAACAGCTTAGAACCTAGACTTTATGTTCTCAAATACATGGTGTTTGCCACCTGGAAGGATTACGTGGGATCATGTGCGAGTAAATATATTTCCTTCAAACTTAATATTACATTTTAAGGTTAACCCCAGAAGGGCGTAGTTAATTTTAAGTGGTAAAGGATTATTTCTTTTTTTTATTATCTCTTTACGCCTCTGGTCCGGCGCTGTATATGCGCTTTTGATATATGCTAAGAAATACAGTTTTTGTGGCACTTAATGGTAATGGTTCCATTTTCATCTTATCGTTTTTGTAGTTGGTCATAAATGTTATCTCGTCTGTGTTGACTGGCAGCTGGTGCCAGATGCTTCGGATGTTATCTTATTTGTTGATGGATTATTATTTAATGATGGATTACTACACATGGTGAAAACTGAAATCATCCCTCACCTCTTTGCAAAAACAAGAAAATTTTGCTTCTATTTCCAAAACGAAATACAAAAAAAACTTAAAGCTCTTTAATAATTTTCTGCATTTCATTTTCGAAAGGGGAAAATACAGGAATATTCCCATATTTATTAAAAACAAATATGTTGAGATCTGGAGCAATATATGTCCCACTTTATAGATAACAAGCTGAATTAAACCGATAGTCATTGTGCATTCTAATATATTAATCCAATCATGATTAGAATTCACTAATTATGTATTTGAGTTGAAAAACATAAAAAGTGACATTAAAATAATTGAAATCCACAAGTGATCAGTGACCATCTTGGCCGCCATCTTAGATTTTTTCCAAATTCCTAAAAGGTGATAAGAGGCACAAAATGCATTATCAAGAGGTACAAAAATTATTCAAATTCTGCTGAAAATAACTACATCACAAAATTCCAGGTTCAGCATCACAAAAAAATGAATTTGGCAACAAGACTAAGACAGTCGATAAGACTCAGCAAGAGAGAGATATTAATTATTATTAATATAATTATTAGTATTATTGTAATTATTTTTATATTATTATTATTATTGTCATATTACTATTATTCATGGGGAAGTGTTAAATGCGTAAGGGATGTAGGTAATCAGGCATGATTAAAGGAAGAGGAAGGTGGTTTCAGTTTTGTGAATCAAGATCCCTGCACCAGCAGCATGAAGTCACCCTCTCCCCATCATGCCCTTGAAAGTAACTCAACACGCATGACTATCGTGTGAGATGATAATTCACAAGTAATAAAGACTCCATCTTTATTAGAAGGAAACCTTTAAAGACCCTGTAGCTGATGAACCTTTAATGCGACACTTGACGATATCCTCATAGGTAGTGGTGGTTTTGATAAGGACTTGCCTTGTATGGGCCAGTAGGCCTTCTGCAGTGTTCCTCCATTCTTATGTTCATTGCCCTCCTGAAAATTTTCCAGCTCATCCTGACGGATTTCAATACTATATATGTAACGAATCTTCTGTGATGGAATATGACAGGGAAGCAAGTATAGCTTAAGTACCACTGTGTAACTCTCATATAGAATACGGTACCAGCACGTTGCTGATGCAACCACTTTTGCTCAATAAAAAAATATGATAAAGGTGAACAAAATTATAAGTCATCTTCGACACAGGCGAGACCCCAGGTCGCTGAATTAAGAAAGTCCAAATTGAAAAGCAGAATAATTTTCAAAATTAGATAGGCAGCTGCTGGTGTTACACGCCTGTACGCAGTTGCCAGTCATCAGACGAGCGTTACTCATGGTCCAATAAGGAGGATTTAGGCTGAATATGAGGGCAAGATGAGAAGGCAGGTTCATAACTCAGGGTCTGGTGGGTCTGGTGGTCTAGCCCTGGCATGAGAGCAGCGTGTATGAGCAGAGTTTTTCACCCCTGACGCTCTAATTTATGGGACGTCTGCTGGCAGAAAATGAATAGTGAGAATCGTGCAAGAAGAACATTTATCAATACGTCGCAAACTCGGGTCAAAAATGCTAAAGTGTGTCCTTGTGGATATTGACGAGAATGAATGTGTGTGTGTGTGTGCGCGCGCACGTGCGTGCGTGTGCGTGTGTGTGCGTGTGTGTGCGAGTGTGTGTGTGTGTGTGTGTGTGTGTGTGTGTGTGTGTGTGCGCGTGTGTGTGTGTTTGCGTGTGCGTGCGTGTGTGTGTGTGTGCGTGTGTGTGTACTCACCTAGTTGTGGTTGCAGGGGTCGATTCAAAGCTCCTGTGTGTGTGTGTGTGTGTGTGTGTGTGTGTGTGTGTATGTGCGCGCGCATGGGCGCGTGTGTATTTCGGACCAGTGCTTATCTTTCTCAGTGACACCCTTGATGCTGATAGAGGGATTTTGATGAGCCTTACAGGTTTAGCGCTTCCCCATGAAAAATACTTTAAAATAAATCTTACATTTTCACTGTATTTAAAAGACGGAGAATCGAGCCTCTACTTCGCAAAGTGATGACCTACCAGGTTCAACACTTAAAATAAAGCGATAAATGAACAAATAAACAATTCCCCAAACAAAAAAACCCACAGGAGGCCAATATAAGAGATTAATCATTTATTAGCACTGTCCTCAGAACACAGCATAAACAAAAGATCCTAATTACTGTCACGAGTTCATTGTTGAGTCAGCGGCGCTGAACGACACTTGCGAGTTTAGTGTTTACCGTGACTAAAATATTGACCTCTGGTCTCTCGTCAGCTAGTGACTTAGATAATAAACAGTTCATTTACTAGATAATGTTAAAATTAAGTGCTTAAAATTAAAATAAAGTTATTCCTGGAGCATCATTGTGATTAATTATTATTATTATTATTCGTATTATTATTATTATTAATAACAACACTATGGCCATGATACAAGGAAGGGAAGAGTAGCCTTAACTCCTCACATCTAGAGCCCTTCCCAAGCAGCACGGTACCCCTCCCTCCCTTGAAGGGTAGCGCGTTGAAGGTTGTTTCTATAAACGTTTGAGGCATCATACAATTTTCTTTAATCATAAGAGTTGAGATACGATAAGACTCCCTCTAGGGAATTAGGAAGGAATTACCGTGGCAGGCGAGGGTTGGATCAGGTCTTCTTGCTCTGGTAAAAATAAACACATTTATCTACATTAACCACTTGGGGGCGAACCTAAGTTGTTGTAGCCTAACCTAATTTAACATCCACCCGACCCAAACTTGACCTAATCTAACCTAACTTGCCAATTTTACGAAGAGTTTTGCTTTCAATATTCTCGAAAATAATAGAAATTTCTGATAGTGATCAGGACCCCTACGTAGTAACTGGTGCTAAATGCTCATAGAAGAGTGAAATAATGGAGGGATAGAGAGAGAGAGAGAGAGAAAGAGAGAAAAGAGAGAGAGAAAGAGAGAGAAAAAATTTAACATTTTACTCTTGGAATTTACCACTATTCAATAAGAGAGTTAGAGGGAGATATAAATAATAGGAGCAAACAGACAGAAAGGTAAACAAATAAAAATCAAGATTAAAAAGAAGCTGAGAAGCATTAATATAAGATATTTTTTTTCTTTTTATTAAAATATAACGATAGAACTTGGCGAACACGTCTGTTCAAAATTGGAAAAAAAGATTTCTAGATCAAAGGAGAGAGAGAGAGAGAGAGATTATACTTTCTTTACAGATTGAGTAAAGGTGATGGAAAAGGGTGAGGTAAAGGTGAGAGGGCAGAGGTGAAGAGAAACTTCACCCTGCTCAATATGGCTTTTTTTTTATTTTTTCCCACATCGACCGTCTCTCACCACAGCACATCGTTCAACTTTTTTTTTTTTTAGCGTTCGGGTGAAAACGCACGCTTAAGGTCGTGCAATACGCCAGGTTCTTGGTTTTATTTCGTCAAAGCCGGCTGTTGATCCTCGTATACAGCTTATTATAGCCTAACCTTACCGATAGTATAGCCTAATCTTACCGATCCCTGGTACGGGTGGAAACTGGGCCCCGTGGCCTGGTGGCTTCATACTTCACACGGTGAGAGTCTGGGTTCGATTCCCAGCGAGGGTAGAAACATTGGGTGTATTTCTTTACACCTGTTGTCTATGTTCAACCATCAGTAAAATGGGTACCTGGGTGTTAGTCGACTGGTGTGGGTCGCATCCTGGGACAAAACTGACCTAATTTGCCCCAAATGCTCTGCATAGCAAGCGGCTTTCTATATAGTAGTATGTCATTGATGTCAGCTAGGACTGTATACCTTGTACATGTACTTGTAAAAATAAAGATATTCGGGCGTGTTTCCTTACATCTGTCCCCGTTGATATAGCAATAAATAGGTACCTGGGTTTTAGTCAACTGGTGTGGGTCGCATCCTGGGGACAAAATAAACCTAATTTACCCGAAATGATATGCATAACCAGGAACCTTCTATACAGTATGTCACTGAAGTCAGCTACGTCTGTATAAGTTGTATCATATACTTGTAGAAATAAATATTATTATTATTATTAAATATCAAATTTACCGAAAAATCCACACTCAAATTGGAGAACGAAAACACGGTGACAAAAATGAAACCATGTGTATGTTGCTTAATACTTACATATATTTTACATACAAAGAAAGTGTTGCCAAGGCCTGGCTGGATGCTGGTAAACGACACTACATCTGGGGAGTTAAAGCTACTCTACCCTTCCTCGTATCAAATATATTTACCTGTCATTCCTCCAGGCGCTGCATGACACTTCAGGGTCTAGCACTTCCCCCAGAGTATAAAAATATTTGAACCAGAATAAATAAGATAAGATAGAATAGCAGTTTTTAGCTAGTGAAAGAACTTGTAGGAACTCCGAGTTAACTTCTTGCAGAATACAGGATTAAGAGGCCTTTAGTCCCGAATAGGTAAAACTTGCTATTTTGGCTTAAATATCAACGAAAATTTGTGTATACAATAATTTCGGAAAAATCATTCTGAACCTAACGAAAAAAATATTTCATTGTTTGTTTTTTTATTAAATTAGTGTAAACTTATCTAAAATATATTTAGTTGGATTAGGCTAAATTAAATTGCGCTTGTTATAATAAGGTTAAGTTTCTAAGGTTCTTTTGGTACAAAATTATTAATTTTATATTAACATAAATGAAAAACTATATCTTTAAACGTATAATAGAAAATTTTAGAAAGGACTTAATTTTAAATTGACCAGCTGGGCATCCAGCTACAGCTGGATGCCCAGCGGAGAGAGAGCCCCGATCACTAGCAGCCAACAATACCCACAACCCAGCAAACCGCCCCGACGGGATCACCATCTATCCTTGGAAGAATGGCACAGGACTTCCTAGCGAGTGTGACACCTACATCCATCACAGTGTCGGGCGACAGGGAGGAGCTCAAGTGATCACAGTAGGGAGTACAAGATATGTCAAAGTGGGATCAGAGACCTTGGGATCATAGGAAAAAAATGCCACACGTTTCCTTAAAGAACTGGGTTCCAGACTCATCGACATCACTAGGGACCCAAGGGCAGCCACTTTCATGTTCCAGCGCCTCAGCATGGCCATCCAGAGGGGAAATGCATACGCATACTGGACTCACGTCTGGCTTCGGAGGAGCTGGAGGAGATTCATAATCTTTGATATATTGTACCAATGTATTCATGTTCATGTTTGTGTTTTCTGTCAATGTATTTTGTCTATTAATAAAGTACATAAATAATATAAAATATAGGGGTAGTAGAAGAAAATATTCAAACAGCTCCGGGGAGAACCTCGAATTTTCCCTGAGGTACGTTTATTGTCTTCTCTGAGGATGAGGGTCCCAGTAAAGTTCTAGAGGCGGTACCTCCCTGTATATTATTTATTGGATATATATATATATATATATATATATATATATATATATATATATATATATATATATATATATATATATATATATTTATTATTAAAAAAACCTCTCTCCCTCCCTCCCCCTCTCTCACCCCTCCCTTTCCCTCACTCTCTCCTTCCTCCCTTTCTCCCTCCCCTCCCTCCCTCTCCCTTCCTCTCTCTCTCTCTCTCTCTCTCTTCTCTCTCTCTCTCTCTCTCTCTCTCTCTCTCTCTTCTCTCTCTCTCACATGGGGGAGGTAAAGAACCAGAGTAATAATAATGGGGATAAGCAGAATAGGGGAGTAAATGAAGGAGGTAGGTAGGTAATGTGACAGGTCAGTGGAGGTGTCAGTAGTGTCACTGAATACTTGTGTAGTATACATAGATAATCCCAGCTATGGTATAGATAGGCTCCCTAGTTAAGTATGACGCCACGAGTCCCACTCATGTGAGCAGTTGACTGTAGGCCTCCCTCTCACTTCCACGCTAGGCATAGACTAGTCAAGGCAGGCCTGGGCTTTCCCCCTCAAGACTATCACAATATACGCCTCCTAGAACATCCGACACGTGTGTCCTTTCACCAACATCTCCTTGGCGAACCCCACGACAGAGGTAATGTGAGGTCACTAGTGACCACACCATCACCTCTCATTAACTCTGCACTACTCACTACCTTATACCTCGCCCACTCTTCACTCACTCCACCTTTTATAACTATAATAATTAAGAATTAGAAATAACGGGCCAGTGAATATTACTATTCAACTCAAACACAGTTTATTATTAAGTCCTTGTACAATAATATATTTGGGAACAGGAGATGGGGATTGTACATACATAAGCAGTGAGACAAGGGTTACAATTTAACTGACGAAACTGAATATTTACTTACAATATAGTTCAGAGGACAGTTCACCTCTGGAACTCAGTCACACACTAGCCACGGGTCCCAAGACCTACACTGGCGACAGCTCCCTCCAGAATTCTCTGCTCCCATCCCCGGTGGCTAAAGCTCTCGCTTCACACACGGAGGGCCCGGGTTCGATTTCCGGCGGGGTGGAAACATTTCGACGTGTTTCCTTACACCTGTTGTCATGTTCACCTAGCAGCAAATAGGTACCAGGGTGTTAGTCGACTGGTGTGGGTCGCATCCTGGGGGACAAGATTGAGGACCCCATTGGAAATAAGACAGACAGTCCTCGATGACGCACTACTTTCTTGTGTTATCCTGGGTGGCTAACCCTCCGGGGTTAAAAATCCGAAGAAAATCTCTTATCTCAAATCTTCCCCAGAGACTCCAGCTTTTCGCCCAGAGCTCTGCACACAGGCAAGGTCTCTGCCTGAATCCCCTCTCTAGGTGTACTGTAGTAGGTTCCCCGGTCTTGTCCCGGCCCGGGTCTTCTCCAGATGGTGACCCAGCACCTCTCTAGCTGTTTCGTAGAGCTTATATCGTCTTGCCTGCATCCCCCCTTAACCCCAGGTTTTGGGGGTTCACCTCCATGGGTCACACCACGTGTTTGAAGACCTGACGCCTACAGTTATCACACAAAGGGTAGACTTCTCAAACAATGAGATCTGAGACGTCCGGCGCCAGGAGTATTTCACTTTTTTAACACCTTCCTGCCAAAGCAAGGGCTGTGACAATTTACACTGGTTAGTTAGGTCTCCCTTTTGACCTCACAAGCACAGTTGACCTACATCACATCTATCGCTCTCTCTCCCTCTCCCTCCCTCTCCCTCTCTCTCCCTCTTCCTCTCTCCCCCGTCCCTCTCTCTCTAAAGACGCTTTCCGCTTAACGACTTCATCGAGGCAATTTAACTTGTGGGGGAACATCGACTTCTCAACGATGCGACACGTCGGGAGGTAAATTTATAATGCCATTCTCGCACCCTGAAAAAAAAGACTTATCACACACGCGACTCATTTTGCGTATTAACAGAGAATTACATCTACCAAAGACCTACCAACTTAAATTATGCAAATATGTGGCATTGTTACCATTTAAATATAACATTAATGTATGTATGGAGGGAGGAAGGGGAGTAGGACGACTAGGGAGAATAGGAGGACTAGGGAGAGAAGGAGGAGGAGGAGGAGTGGGGGTTATGCAACCTAAACCAGAAGGGGTAAAGCTACATAAATTCGCGGGCGTATAATCAAGAGATAATGCCGCGATGTTGCACACGAAAGCGCATAATTTATTCGGCGCTGTTTGTAAACAAGTCTGCGGATCCCGCGCTATACACCTCAATGGGCCGTAACTTCTCTTTACTGAAGCGTAATTACCACGCGAGGGCAAGCTTCACCTCAGGCTCACATCCCAGCAGATCCGCCCTCTATATATCTATTCATCCTTATGATTCTCTCTCTCTCTCTCTCTCTCTCTCTCTCTCTCTCTCTCTCTCTCTCTCTCTCTCTCTCTCTCTCTCTCTCTCCTGAAAAAACAGTTGTTTGATTTTATGTCGGTTTTGACATATTCTTCACGCTATGGCCTACTGTCAAATGTTCGTCCTGATGTATTTGCTGAACAAGCATCAGGTATATATTGATTTCAATTTGTCTCTGTGTGGTATCTATTCCAAACTTGTATTTACAAAGTACTTGTCAAAGTCGATATTCAGTGAGTGTATTAACTTTTCCCTTACAGCTTCTAAGGGTAGTTGGCTCTATTCTGGTAAAATTCTAAGAAAATATATCTCTACACACGTTCGTGTTGCATCTCCTGCCTCGAAGTTTCATTCCATTATTTCAAGTTATTGACTCATACTTCAAATGGTTCTCATCTACTTTTTATCTATGCTGAGGAGAATCCCAGAGTTGGGGTTCGAATAGTCAGGTTTGTGAGAGATCGCTCATGTTCCTGCTCATATATACTTTACTATTCTAAATCTCCCTGAAAAATAAATCGATTTGTATTATCGTTGATGATCCTGAGAGCGTTGCGTGTCTACATCGCTGAATATATTAATGAAGAAATTAGCAAAGTTTACGAGATTGCTACTTAATTGTAGTAACCCAAAACGTTCATTGATTATTCTTTTAGCAAATTATCAAATCCCCTACAATCCAGCTAAATGAGCGATTTACTCTCGGAAAAAAACGATTGGTTTTACAATATAATCGAAACCTTACAATTATCTACCAGGCAAAAATCAATCTGTCTTTAAGAACTCATGGTGGTGTGTTTTTTTCCGGGTTTTTATCATCACAATAAATCATTGAATGTAATAATGATCATTTTAAGATCTCACGAACTGTGAATTTTTTTTAACAACTTTTCATTTGTTGGTCATCTGGTTGTGTTTATAATCCGCACACAGACTGTCACCTTGGTTACTTTAAGCCAAAAAGATGGCCAGAACGGGAAGGAAAAGGGGGTAGGATAAAGCAGCAACAATGAAAAGGTTTGTGGATAGACAGGAAGAGATAGGTATGAAAAGTTAAGTGACTTGGTCACTTTGAGTTTGTTTTAAGGGGCACGTAAGTTCCCCAGTCATCTAATAACATATTCATTTTCTCCACTATAATCTACCTTAGTCCATAATTACTATGGCATTTGCTTTGTCTCTTTCGTAAGGTGAAGTCCAGGATCTTTCCTTAATTCATGGTATAACTTAACAAATCTTTGAAACGGACAAAGTAAATGCGATTGTAATTATGGACAAGGTAAATTATAGTGGAAAAAATGAACCTGTTATTAGAAGACACTTACGAGCCTCTTAAGTGTTTTTTTGTAACATAATGACGAGTGATATATGTATTCCACTATGTTTATCCTTTCTATCTAGATCAACCAAGTAGAGAACTATCATGTGTAACCACATAGCATTAGTTTATTATAACACTGGGATAACCTATAGTGCAAATTTTCATCACTTGGAGTGTGACTCTCACTAAGTCAACCGAAGACAACACTACACCAGCACAGGAGGCTTTATTGGGATGTTTTCCCTCTGTGTAGTAGCTTATCAAAGTCATATACACATAATAAAACGCTGTTTCCAGTAAAAGCTTTCACAGCAATGGCGCTGTATGACCCATACGGGCTAGAGCTTCAGAATGTGATTTTATTACTCTGCAATTAGTACCATTTCGCTGTACAATAAAGAAAAAAAATATGTGCAAATTAAAAAATTAATATTTTACGTTTTTTTATTTTTGTTTACATCATGGAACAGATATGATTTTTTTTTTATATCACACAAAATTTTCTATTGTATTTTGGGAGTAAATGTAATATACCGGGCCCTTCACACGTGCGCGGTTCCAAAATGCGTAGCTTCAGCTGTACACCATTTTTTTCCCACCCATTTAAATCACGACAGAATATCCAATTTAACAGTTTCAACCTTAACCGCAGCATTTGGACACGATAAGACTCGAGTCATTCCAGGTGTATTCGATGTGTCATCGGTTTCAGAGGACAAGATTTTGCTGCCACCACTGTACATTAAGTCCCTTGAGCTTTTTCTCATCAATCAACTGATCAAGGCAGTGGAACATCCTGCATTCAGATAGATGTTAGGAAAGCTCCCCAGATTAAGTGAGGCCAAGATTAAGAAAGGTGTATTTGGCTGACAATGATATTTAGATAGCAGCTTGAAATTCCTTTAAGAACATTGGAAACAGGTTTCTTGGCAGACATAGACACGCCAGCTACAAGACACTGCTATGTCAACTACTACAAAGTTATCAACGATCGGCTTGCAACTAGTCACTCAGTGTGACTAAGACGGACTGTTGAGACGTTTTTCCACCAGGTCCTTCATAAAGTCCCTGGCGGAAGAAACGTCTTCTCAACAAATACCATAAGCCGCATATCGAGTCTTACTCATATACCCATCAGTATATCTTACAATTGATAATATGGTTTACCTTCCAAAAAAAAAATGAGGCGTAAAATCTCATTGACAAACGTAAACAACTCTCAAAAGGGGTTGGAGTTCAAGCCTAGTAAGGCAAGCCAGTGTGCTATCCACTGTACTATAGCGCACCTGTTAGTTTTAGGCCTGGGTTCGAACCGCACTCCACTCTGTGAGAATGTAATTCAGTTTCTGTGGCAATTCTTTTTGCATACTCTTTTAACCCTGAATATGAATGGACGTCGTTGTAAAAAATTATATCTGGCATTTGTAAAAAGATTCTTAGGACTGAAGAAGCCACTTGTGGTGAAATATTTCCGTTCCCTTGTTCGTTTATTTCTTTACTGGGTTATTTGTTTCCTTGCTGGGTTGTTTGTTCTCTTGTTTGCTTTTGTGCATCATTATGTTAGATATGTCGAAGATACGTCAGTCATGTCTCAGACATGTCACAAACACGTGACAGGTATGTTACAGGTAGATTAAAGTTATGTCACAGCCATGTTACATACACGTCACAGGTGTGTCCTAGATACGTCACAGTCATGTCACAGTACTGTCCCAGACATGTCACAGGTACGTCACAGGTTGCATTGGGGCCATTTTGTACCTATACCTGAATTTCAACCAAAAGATATACTATAAAATTTGCATCTTAACGGGCATGGCCTTCGGGTGGAAAATGTGAATGAAAAATACTGATGAGTTCACATAACGTGTAGTCACGCCGCTTAGAACACGTCATACATTTCAAAGGACTGACGTCACTTGAAGACTCGCTGGTTACAAGTCACAAACATTTCTCTCTATATTTTCTATTTATGTTTGCTTTTGTTTCAATCTCTGAAGATGTCCATCATCTCAGATGAAAGTACTAAGAGGATCTTTTTTTTCTGGTTTTCATCATGTTTGTAACGTCTTGGAGTTATGTTTACATTACTGTTAACACTTGGCTTTGAGGATCGATGAGTCCTTACCATAATTTTTAAACGCGTGGACCAGTAAGCCTGCGGAAGGCCTCGGTCAGATGGCCTAAAGCTCATCATATGACTAAGACCCGCATCAGGAAACACCTCTCCTTTTCCTGACAAACCTTACCTAACTTAACCTCAGTTTTAACAACTTAGCTCAAGGCTTGAGAGGCAAGTCTTGCCGACAGGGTAGAATGATGCTACATGTAGGTCAAACATTTTTCTGACTACTTCTCACCCTACACACAGCTTCATCAAATCAGTATTTTAAAGTGATACGTAACTTATAAAGGAAAAAAATGCTCTTTACTAGTGTCATCCTACGAAATATGGCAGTAATATTTGAGTATTTGAAGGTGAGCTTTGAATGTATCCGTGTTCACTTTTCTCAAGTTATCGGCAGTCTTTTACCTTTCTTAAGTTAGTAACATTAACTTCAGATATTAATATCATTGATCAAGTCATCAGTACCGTGGAGACGATGACCGTCACGGTCGACAACACGCTTACTATTCATAAGCGGCAATATTTCTATTCCACGTTCATAATGACGCATTGTGTAATTGTGTGAAACGATGGAGGATCGAACTACCTTCCGAGGATTGTAGCTCCGCCCTTATCTCTTCAGAGGACTGAATCCCTAAGCTTTCAGATCCAGAGCCGATGTGACTGCCTGACCATCGCAAGTGATTTAATAATGGTGTAGCGGGTACTTTATTTTTATTCCAGTAGAAGCTGGGTCACATAAATATCTTGTGTCGCAGCGCGTGATGTAATTAAAAACGATCATTCGATGCTTAATTATGCGAATTAATCAAGTTCTTCATAAATGATTGGCAGGTCCTCAACAGAGCGTGAAGTGTGAAGGAGCGTGAGAGCAGACGTGTTGGATTAGGAGATAGTGAGAGGAAGTAATCAGGTTGGAGAGGTCACGAAGGACGGAAAGTTATGGGGCAGGGAAAGTTATGGGAGAGGGTATCTTATAAGGGTGGGACGCTTATGGGGAGGGGAACTTGGGAGTGAGGTAGTTAGTTATATTTAGGTAGTTTATGGGTTTGGGGTACTTATGAACACATGGTAGTGGGAAACTTAAAGGGGAGGGCCACTTAAGGAAGTGGAGAACTCATGGGTATGGGAAACTTACGAGCTTATGGTGGTTAGAAACTTAAGTGAGCGGAGGAACTTATGGAGTGGGGAGAGTTATAGATGTGGGAATTTTTGAACTCGTCGTTGCAGAGAATTTGTGGGGTGGAACTGGAATAGGGTTGTTATTAAATGTGTGGAAGTTATGAGGTTTGGATAATTATGGGACGGGATAGTTATAGGTGTTGGAAAATTGCCAGTGTGGAGAAGGTATTGGGGTGAAGTAGTTACTGGAATGAAGGCGTGAGGGAGAGAGAGGGAAATGTTGAAGGGAGAGGGGAGTGTGTGTTGCAGTGGTGGAAGACTGGAGATGGGAGAAGGGACATTATGGTGGAAGGGTGGAAAATGGGAGAGAGGATAGTGGAATGGTAGGGGGACTGTGTGAACAGGAGGGAGAACTTGAAGAGTTTACTGGGTGCTGATAGTGCTGGGGAGGAGAGATGAGGGCAGTTAGAAAATTGTTAGAAAAGGGGATGAGATGGGTGATGTTGGAGAAGACAACGAGAGGGGTAATGAAAAGAGGAGAGGAGTGATGGGGAAGAGATGAGAGATGGAAGAGGTGATGAAGAGAAGAGAGGTGATGGAGAGATAATAGGAGTGATCAGGAGGAGACTAGTGAAATTGGTGATGGGAATGAGATGAGAGAGTGATGGGGCACAATAGTAAAAGGAGAGAATATTGAGGACTGAGGAAGGTAATAAACACAGGATTACACGAGATCACTGAAGGGCTCACTATCTGAACTGAGGTTATCTTCGGCGGACAAACCTTCAGTTTAGACTCTGAAGTCATCGAAGCAAAACAGAAGGCTCTCCAACCACCCTCCACTCCCTCTAGCCATTCTACTGTTATAAAAAAAGACTACCACCTAGAACTGAAAAATGCACATTAATATTTCTACAACGATTTTAAACTCCTGCTGTGAAGAAAATACATATATTACAGAACAACCTTATACTCTGTGCAATGCGGGAATATTACCATAATTTAAGCTTGTTTTGCAAAGTGTGTCTTCCTTTCACTAGTGTCTGCAGAACTCAACTTGGATCTTGGCATCTACAGTTGCCACTACTTCTGTGCCTGGGCTGTCCATGATCAAGCAACAGTCTTTGACATCCCATGAAGAAACGTAAATGTTTCTGTGGCCACTGCCAGCCTCTGTATAATATCAGGTTGAATTCAGTATTTGCAATGTGCTTGTCCAACCTATTATTAATAGGGTACATTGTTTTATACTAACGTCTCGGAAAACAATCTATTTCAGTGTTCAATAAGAAGCTGTGTGAAACTCTTGCCTTCAGAGGTTCACACATTGTTCTCTATGTTTGTGTATGTCGAATAAAATCAATTTATTAACATTTTCAAAGAGAAATCCTATGGGAGTATTTTTGTCCATGGGGAAGTGGAGAAGAATCCTTCATGCGTAAGCCATGTTGGTCGTAAGAGGCGACTAAAATGCCGGGAGTAAGGGGCTAGTAACCCTTCTCTTCTATGAATTACTAAATGTAAGAAGGAAAACTCTATGAAATGGTTTCTTCTTTTTCGGGTCACCTGCCTCTGTGGGAGACAGCCAGTGTGTTAAAAGAAATATGTATCCCTGATGGTGTACTATTAAGCGATTGCTTGACTTTTTTCTTAAATGGTACTCATTGAGAACGCCTCATCTGATCACCTTCAAAGTTTCAATGCTCGTGTACTGTACCTAGGGAAGAAGTCATGCAACATTTAGCATATGTGTGTGTGCCTTTTGGCAACATTCATTTAGATCATTCCTGATTTTGGTTTCCACACAATAACTTGAGAAAGCTTTCTCTGTTCGTCCTCAAATTTTCATCTCCTCACAAGAAGATTCACATTGTTATTGCAGTGTCTAGGTGCCAGTCTGACAAATTTATTTAAAAATTATGCAATATTTTTAGTCATATAACTTATGCTTCTTCTGAACGTCTTCAACATTTAATGACTGATGCTTTTTATTGATGGAAAGGTATTAAAATTTTGGCAGTGTAGAGGAAAATTCGCCAACTTACTAACATGTTAGCAGACTTGGAACTGTGTATTCAAGGACTAGAGAATGCCTCATCTAATTTGATTTAATACTTTAAGCGACGGTGGACTTTGCTCTGAGGATGATTCACATTGATTTTAGGTCATGTAAGTTTTGATTTGGCATTCTTACTGAACAAGTTGTTTTCCTTGTAATAAATGAAGAATGTCTCTTTTGATCGGTTGTAAACCCCAAATGTTTGTTTACATTTGATAATTTTTGGATTGATCTTGGGATGTGTTGCCAATTTTAGTGAAGAATTTGCGAAAAATTCAGTAATTCTTCATATGGGATAACTTTTGAATGCGTTACCCGATAGTCTTTAAACCTTCAACGATGTTGTATCTTACTTATAGGAAGATTTGGGCTGTTATTGGACTATGTGGATCCCAATCTGCATAAGGGATCATGTGGGACCCAATTTGCATAAGGCCTATTAGCTTATAGGATTTATGCAAATTCCAGTTTCTTAAAAGAAAATGTATTCATTGTAATGAATGATGGTTTGTGATACAGCAGGATCATATGTATCTGAATGTTAAACAAATTGCTTCGATTTTGAAATCAAAATTCTTTTTTTAAGTTTTTATATTATGCCGGGTATGTGTTTTTTTAAATTAATCTCTATGACAATATGCTCGCAGTGGGCAACAGGCTGTCATACAATCAATCATATATCTGGTTCTAATTATAAAATTTAATTTAGACTTGTGTAAACGTTGACAATATCGAGGGTCCTAAAGGGGCATCCCCTCAATGTTGCTGTGCCTAGGGCCCCTTGACCTCTAAATCAACTACTATTAAAGGGACATCCCCAAAATGCTGTGTCTAGGGATCCTGGACCTCTATATCCACTACTATTAAAGGACATCCCTAAATGTTGTGTCTATAGCTCCTGGATTTCTAAATCCACTACTATTAAAGGTACATTCCTCTAAATGCTGTATCTAGAGCTCCTGGACCTCTAAATCCACTACTATTAAATGGGCATCCCCTAAACGCTGTGTCTAGAGCTCCTGGATTTCTATATCCACTACTATTAAAGGAACATCCCCTAAATGCTGTGTCTAGGCTCTTTGGACCTCTATATCCTATATATGTATATATATATATATATATATATATCATATATATATATATATATATATATATATATATATATAATATATATATATATATATATTTGCACACACCAGAGGAAGGGAAGCAAGCAGGCAGGAAAGAAAAACAGGGAGAGAAAGCAAGCAAGCAACCAAGAGAAACGGAAACAAGCACTGGCAATAATATTCCTCCTTCAGAGGTGATTTAATACCTTCGCCAGGTTAGGGGAATAATGAATACATGATTAGATTACCCAGTGACATAACGCAATAAGTTGCCACCCTTCACCAACATGAAAAAAAAAATCATTACCTATGTTAAATTTCTCCCAACAGTAATCCTGATATTGTTAAACCTTCTCTGAAGTTCAGCTGAGAATTCTGTGATCATTTATCTATTTCAGAAAGCGCTACACATATACGGGTCAATCGATGTAAAGAAATTGCCGATGCTCCTCTTAATAATAATAAATGTTAGTACAAATGATAAGTAAATTATTTACTTATAATTTGATAAGTGATGGTCACCTATAACTGATGTAGTTATTATAATTTTGAAGGGAAAGCGCTAAACTAATAGGATCGGGAGGTAATTAGGTTTCATCCAAGGAAAGGGAGGGTATCTAAAATGGCTAGCATCAAGAGCCTTCACTCCCCATGAGGAAGCCGGTGGAGTTAAGGAAGCATGAATTAGTGCTTTTAGCCTCAGGTTCCCCAACTTCAAGTGAACCTTCTTTACTCCACACACGTAGACGTGTGTGTGTGTGTGTGTGTACTCATCTATTTGTACTCACGTATTTGTGGTTGCAGGTCGAGACTCAGCTCCTGGCCCCACCGCTTCACTGATCGCTACTAGGTCCCTATATGCGCATGTGCTTTATCATACCTCGTCTAAAAGCTATGTATGGTTCCTGCCTCCACTATCTCACTTTCCAGACTATTCCACTTCCTGACAACTCTGTGACTGAAAAAATACTTCCTAACATCCTTTTTGACTCATCTGAATCTTCAACTTCCAATTGTGACCCCTTATTTCTGTGTCCCATCTCTGGAACATGTGTGTGTGTGTGTGTGTGTGCGTGTGTGTGCGCAAACCAAGTATTCCCTGCCTCCTACGTACACCCTCATCAACGTACATGCACACATCCCTCTGCTTGCCCTACATGCTCGCCCCATCATCTATCCACTCATTGAATTACATGTGCTTAAATAGCAACAATCTTCTTGCCGAATAAGGCAAGTGAAAATTTTTGTATGCAAAAATTTCGAAAAAATAATTTTGAACCTAACGAAAAAATATATTTCATTGTGTTTGTTTATTAAATTATTGTAAACGTATCTAAAATATATTTAGTTGGATTAGGCTAAATTAAATTGCTCTTGTTATAATAAGGTTAGGCAAGTTTCCTAATGTTCTTTTGGTACAAATTCATTAATTTTTATATTAAAAATAAATGAAACGTTTTTATCTTTAAATGTACAAGAGAAAATTTTAGAAGGACTTAATTTTAAATGAGTTCTTGCTAATTGACCAGTTTTACCTATTCGACACGAAATTATATATATAATCATAGGTAAGTTTACATTTATTTAATATTACTTAAAATCTTTGGAGTGTATTTTTTCGTTATTACCCATATTGTAAATAGAGTTATTGCATAAACAAATTTTCACTCTAGCTATTTGACAGAAAACGACGTTGAGGAATAGACCAAACTCACCAGTTAGGCTTATATGGCATACACATTTTATAATTCGAGGATCCTAGCCCTCCTTCGCTAGCATATTAGTTAAATTTTAGCATAAGTACGCAGTGCAAAGCTTGATAGGAATCTATATAAGATTCAGAGATAAGCTGATTCTAATACGTGTCGAAGAAATAGATTCACAGAAGAAAGAAAACTTACGAACAAGAAATTAACAGCTTGCTGCTCTTCAGACTCTCCTGTTACAGAAACACAAACAACTCCAGTGTAGTGACATCTTTTCTGAGAACGTTTCTTCTGTGAGGTGGGTTTTTCAAGCCTCTCCCTCTGGGTGGACAAAATGTTGTCAATAAAGGATCGCTTTACACTTTGTCTCCACTTCCATCGTGTTGATATTTTATATTGTCTCTCCATCAGCTGCTACAACAGAGTCGGTAGAGAGGCTGGCTTGTAATTTCTCAGCCACGGTTCGATCCCTTGCAAACCACGATCAAGAACATATATATATAGAAGAACAGTGAAGCTGGCCTACAGGCCCTTACCGGGTACACCCTACACACCTATAACAATTATACATTAATTACTTTCAAAAGTCTTAATGCTAGTGAAACACTCTTGATCTAATTTCTTTTGAGATACCCTTTTCTTCCTCTGATCTAAACTAAAGCCTTAGGCGAAAAGACAATCCTAACTTTAAAGAAACTGTTGGATACTTTGAGGAGGTCGCTTTAAAATGGAAATATATTTTATGCTAATGAGATACCTCTCTTGGTATATATCTACTGACAGTAACATTATATGAACATTTGTAAGGCTGAATATCTCTGTTTACACTTAGCATTTACTTTAATCCCCAGAGGCCCAAATTAGGTAATAAAGTAAACTTGAGTGGCAGTTTCAAGCAACAGATTCGTTGATAGACTCTAAACGATGGTTAATTGAGTTTACCGATAACTGTATATACTTCAATATAAATACTTTTAGAGGTTCTTTAAATCCCAAAGGCTTGTATTAGGGATTTCGTATCCTTCACTGGAGGTGTATAGATATGGTACGATCTTCAAGAGCTTCGTGTTGTAAATAAAGCTTATACACTATAAGCCAACCATTTTCTGCAGAGTTATATACACCAAGAGGTGTATACAGAGCCCGTCCTCTAAGTCACAGACATTCCACAGTTGTAATGACAGTCAAAATGAGGCATTGATGAAGCCACATTAAACAGTGAATATATAATAATAATAATATCTTTATTTACTACAAGTACATGTACAAGGTATACAGACCATAGCTGACATCAATGACATACTACTATATAGAAAGCAATTTGTTATGCTGAGCATTTCGGGCAAATTAGGTCAGTGTTCCAGGATGCGACCCACACCAGCCGACTAACAACCAGGTACCCATTTCACTGATGGGTGAACATAGACAGCAGGTGTAAAGAAACACCCAGTGTTTCTACCCTGGCTGGGAATCGAACCCAGACCCTCGCCATGTGAAGCGAGAGCTTTAGCCTGACATAGTTATGTTTAGGGTGCTCAGTGGCTTCCCGTTTTCTGTTCGCGAGGCAGAATTTTTATTATCGTCATATATTAATATTCTTTTCCATTGTGGTATGTTACAATTGATTATATTTTCATAGACAGAAGACAACCTAACCTAAGCTAATCGAGTCGAGAAATTTTATGGAAACCGTATGTAAGAAATCCACATAAAGATTTGTGGGAGCTGGTATACTATATACACTGACTTTATCTTATTCCCAATCTTAGGGATTAAGTGACTGTAAAATGAACAGGTCACATACAGCTTCCATTCTCCGATTTTGTAATAGACAGGCTCTATGACCCTTGTAGGCTTAGCGTTTAGTTACGATTGTAATAATAACCCGAGAAACCAACCCCTCCCTCCAAAAAACAAACGTTTTGCACCTTATTACTGTTGATTATGTCAAGTGGGAGCCACCAGCCTCCTGTGATCTGACTGGGGAAGAGTCTATCAAATTTCCTGGTATTTTTTATATGACACAGTATTTCTTCATCTCTTTTTACGTTGACGCTTTATACGGTGGAGAGTGTGAGAAAGAGAAGAGCAGGAAGAGAGCGGGAATAAAGAGTTGGGAGAAAGATGTGAGGAAATTGTGAAAACAGCAGAAAGAGAATGGAAAGTTGAGAGAGCAGGGAGTTAGCTGTGTGTGTGTGAGAGAGAGAGAGAGAGAGAGAGAGAGAGAGAGAGAGAGAGAGGGAGAGGGAGAGAAGAGGAAGAAGATACTTGAGAAAGAGTGAGAAGGGAGCTGAGAGAAAGCTAACAGAAAGCAGGAAAAAGCATGGAGAAAGTCGAGACAGAAGGAAGAGAAGGTTGTGAGCAGAGAGAGCATAGAGAGAGCTTTATCCTTAGTCACTTGACCTGTCAAGCAGCAATATGCAGTTATGTAGCAACTTTCTCCTGGAACTATTAATCATAATATGGTCTATCGCTTTCCTTTCTCTTCCACCTCTATCATCCTTACCCCTCCTGCTTCTCTTTCTTCCATCCTCCACTTCTCCTACTCCATCCCTATCTTCCTTCTCTCTCTCTCCCCCTTCCCTCTTCATTCACTACTCTTCCTCCATCCTCAACCTACCTTGTCTCCTATCTCCCTTCCTCCCTTCTTCCCACTTCCATCCAATCAGGAGGGCGATCTTGCCTCCCGTCCTCAGCTCCCCTCAGTCAGACTCTCTTGAGTACAATACTCTTCCCTTCCGAGGTCCTTCACCCTCCTCCTCCACCTGTGTGAATTTAATCGGATAATATAATCCATATGTCTCTCTACTACCTGTCTCCTCTGCCCACTCCATGTGTCTACTACCTGTCTCCTCTGCCCACTCCATGTGTCTCTCTACTACCTGTCTCCGCTGCCCACTCCATGTGTCTCTCTACTACCTGTCTCCTCTGCCCACTCCATGTGTCTCTCTACTACCTGTCTCCTCTGCCCACTCCATGTGTCTCTCTACTACCTGTCTCCTCTGCCCACTCCATGTGTCTCTCTACTACCTGTCTCCGCTGCCCACTCCATGTGCTCTCTACTACCTGTCTCCTCTGCCCACTCCATGTGTCTCTCACTACCTGTCTCCTCTGCCCACTCCATGTGTCTCTCTACTACCTGTCTCCTCTGCCCACTCCATGTGTCTCTCTACTACCTGTCTCCTCTGCCCACTCCATGTGTCTCTCTACTACCTGTCTCCTCTGCCCACTCCATGTGTCTCTCTACTACCTGTCTCCGCTGCCCACTCCATGTGTGTCTCTACTACCTGTCTCCTCTGCCCACTCCATGTGTCTCTCTACTACCTGTCTCCTCTGCCCACTCCATGTGTCTCTTACTACCTGTCTCCTCTGCCCACTCCATGTGTCTCTACTACCTGTCTCCTCTGCCCACTCCATGTGTCTCTACTACCTGTCTCCGCTGCCCACTCCATGTGTGTCTCTACTACCTGTCTCCTCTGCCCACTCCATGTGTCTCTCTACTACCTGTCTCCTCTGCCCACTCCATGTGTCTCTCTACTACCTGTCTCCTCTGCCCACTCCATGTATCTACTACCTGTCTCCTCTGCCCACTCCATATGTCTCTCTACTACCTGTCTCCTCTGCCCACTCCATGTGTCTCTCTACTACCTGTCTCCTCTGCCCACTCCATGTGTCTCTCTACTACCCGTCTTCTCTGCCCACTCCATGTGTTTCTCTACTACCTGTCTCCTCTGCCCACTCCATGTGTCTCTCTACTACCTGTCTCCTCTGCCCACTCCATGTGTCTCTCTACTACCCGTCTTCTCTGCCCACTCCATGTGTCTCTCTACTACCTGTCTCCTCTGCCCACTCCATGTGTCTCTCTACTACCCCCCTTCTCTCCCCACCACATATGTCTCTCTACCACCTGTCTTCTCTCCCCATCCTATATGTCTCTCTACCTGTCATTTCTCCCCACTACATATGTCCCTCTACCTGTCATCTCTCCCCTCTTCGTGTGACTACTCCCTGTCTTCTCTCACCACCCCAGTGTTCTTTATTGATAATCAGATTTCTTCCCTCTTCTTCATTCTGCCTCTCTAACGTATTCTCTTTTCTTAGCATGTAACAACCGTATGTAGAGGCGTGTGCCGTTTAGGATATTTATTTAAACGCAACGTTTTGCCACCATTGGCTTCTCAAAGAGTCACGATTAAGACTGAAGAAGCCACTCGTAGCGGAACGTTTCCTTTAATATATATCCACTGCATGTCCTAAGTGTTTTCATTTACACCTTGTCGTTATCACCATACCATTTACAACTGTCTAGACGCAAGAGCGATGAATCTACCTAAACCTTAAGATCAGACAGACAGATAAATTTTTATGGAACCTTTTTGTTTGGACTATCAAGTTGTGCTTCTTAAAAGGTTACAGACTCAGAAAGCGAAGGAAATATGAGGCTCGAGCCTCTACCAATCGACGTATAAAAACTAAATTATCTATAGCTGATAAATCCGGAGGAGGCCGGCATCTACCTGAAGTCTACTGTACTGGTGTTACCTGTACAGGTACAAGGGCAATTACCTGAAACTTTCAACACCTTCCTTTCATACATAAAGGGAATTACTAGTAGACCCTTGGTTATCTTCAAAAGGTGAACTGGATAAGTACCTCAAGTTAGTTCCTTATCAACCAGACTGTCAGGCTGGTTGATCAGGCCATCCACCGGGAGGCCTTGTCTGGGCCCTTGCCGCGGGGCGCGCCACCCCCGTCATCGGCTCCAGGTAAACTCATTTGTACACGCTAGTCTTGGGCTTCCACCCCAGTAGACTCTTTAGTGCATCCGAATCGTGCTGTGGACGTCGGTCGTACGACCTCTGGATCTGCTACTTTCCAACTTTTCAACGGGACGAATTTGTTAGCACTTGTTTACTTAGGGAATATGTTGGTCTCTAACAAGGTTTGATGTTTGTCTACCAGGAAGAGATATTAGTCACTAAGAGGATCTGTTCATGTGTACCAGGGGGAATATTGGCTCCTAAGGTCTGCTTGCCTACCTAGGGGAACTTATTGATAACCAATAAAGAAGTCTTTCTCTTTTCTTGTCTGCTGGGGAGGTATCGAATTTTATATTTATAGGGAGATGCTAAACCCGCACAGTGCATAGGGAATACCAGGTAATTAGATTTCGTATGATTAACAGGTAGAAAGTTCTAATTCCTTGGATCACGAGCCCTTCACCAGCATTACGGATATCCCCCCCCCGGAATAGGATTATTAAAACATGCGCTAAACCCGTATGGGTCATTCAGCTCTGTGGGTACGGGTGTGTGAGGGGGTAGGAGTTAGATGAGGTGAAAGTTAACGTAAAAATGAAGTCATAATTGATGCAATAGGTTAGTTACCGTCAAAATGTCAAATAGTGAATCTGCGTTAAAGGGGAAACTTCACTGAAGAGGAAAGTTTGAGTGTATTAGAGCATTGTAGATGTCGGAAGTGAATTCTGCACGCTTCTTTATAAATATACAAGTTTATTAAGATATATATCGAAGTAAACTGTTATCTGGCACTCCTTGCAGAGAGGAACTGGGCGTTCGTCCATGTGGTATTCATGTAAGAGTTGATTGTGTCCTACTTGTAATCACGAGTGTAGTTTCCCTAACCTGGCAGCGGTGGAAAGATGGCCAGGAAGCTAATTCTTTTGATAGGAAACAATTTGCTACATTCTTACTAGGACCAAAGTTGCTGCCTCAGTTTTGTAGATGTTGAGTGAGTTGTGGACAAAAGTTCAAGAAAGGAACCACTCCTTGCTGGAGATTGGTAGTTCGTAAATAGGTGACCAAGTGGCTGAGTCTAATTTCTAGATAGTTTGTGACGCACTTTAGGAGTGAGAAGCAACAATAGATGATGAGTGGACAAGATAACAATGTGTATGATAGAGGTGGCACTGTATATAACATTGCTGTGAAAATGCTGGCTGACTCTAGTAATTGTCTTTGGATCATTCTGTTGGGAAATACTGCCTCATATCCTATACCATCTGGATATTTTTAGTCATCGTTCTACACGGCTATAGCAAGAGAATGTCACTGAATGCATTAAGAAAAGAGCGAGTACTAGTTTGTAATAGGATGTTGAAGATGGAGGGAAAGATACGAAACACTTATCTGTGTACCCTCCTCTGTATTTCTCTCTGCACATCCATAGACTTCAGGAACCGTCGTCTCTACCCAGGTACCCCTCGAGGGAGGTGCTTTGATGTCAATAAGAGGTTTTTAATCCAAGGAAGTGGACCTATCTCCCTTCCTAGGACCAAACCTAATTGTATTCTATTCTCCATGCGTTGTACGACTTCAATCCATTTTTTTGGGCATATAATAATCTAACACTGATAATAAGTAACAAGAGACTAGTCTCTCTCAGGAGAGGAATGTGTCTAGAATAGGGAAGTGTTGTCGTAAATGGGGACCTGATCAGCTGATTCCAATCAGATCATTAATTAAATCCTAGAGAGACACTTGCCATCCCATGCATACTCAAAGGATTTCTTACCTCTCTCTAAACAAGGGCAGTTTGTGTTCCGGGTGTAATTGCAACCTCAATTCTTCCTGAAACTTCAGTCAGTGTCAGACCTCCCACACGTGTCCTTAACATTACCGTACCTATGTGTGCATACTAGTACTGTTGAGTGTGGTAGGTCAGGTATTGTTCCAAGAATGGAGTCACAGTTTTAAACCTAGATTAGCGAGGAGAGACTGCATACGTCTGCCCTTTATGTGGACATTTGCCTGACTGAGAAGGCTGGTGGTCGACGGCCCTCAAGACGTGGCACTGTGTTTCTAATATAAAGGCCTAGTTAAAGTTATCATATATACTAAGCTGCTTAACTTATATCTTAGTCTAGATTAACTTATGTACTTACACAAGAAACTGGATATTAAGCTGATTAGAGCTTTTACAACTAAATAAGTCTACAATTAGGAGCTTAGTCGGGCGTTGTATGCCCAACAGTATCATGTTACAGGCCTCCTCATCCCCCTCCCCCTCTCATAACGTCTTTCCACCCCTTCCTCAAAACCACGGAGTAACGGGAAGTGACGAATTTCCCACAGGATGAGACACTGTCTCCAAAATTGTTAAATCTAACCGCCGCCACCGAGAGGGCTGAGGCCATGAGGTAGGACTGGTTGACTGGACAGCCTCCATTGTCCTTGTTCCCTCAGAGGGCAACCGATCCTGCTCCTCGCGTGGCGACCCGTAGCAAGGGAAGATAAACGAGGGGAGTGTGGTGAATACCAGTCTCGCCAACCTACTCTGTCTTTCAAGTCAAGCGTGCGCATTTAGAAGATCGAGATAACGTTAGGAAAGCAACGTTGGTATTTTGAGCATATCGTTTATCTTGATTGTCGTGATTATGATAGATTAGATGAAGTTAGGATAGCTTGCATTAGGTTAGGTTAGTTAAGCTTAATTTAGTTTAGGTTATATTAGTTAAGGCTAATTTTATTTAGATAACCTTAGGATAGGTTAGTTTAATTTATGTTCATATTTATGTTCATATTTATGTTCATATTATGTTCATATTATTTATTCATATTATTAGTTGACACAGTTACTTTTTGCTGATGATACTGTGCTTATGGGAGATTCTAAAGAAAAGTTGCAAAGGTTAGTGGACGAGTTTGGGAGAGTGTGTAAAGGTAGAAAGTTGAAAGTGAACATAGATAAGAGTAAGGTGATGAGGGTATCAAACGATTTAAATAAAGAAAAATTGGATATCACATTGGAGAGAGGGATTATGGAAGAAGTAAATGTTTTCAGATATTTGGGAGTTGATGTGTCAGCGGATGGATTTATGAAGGATGAGGTTAACCATAGAATTGATGAAGGAAAAAGGTGAGTGGTGCATTGAGGTATCTGTGGAGACAAAAAACGTTATCCATGGAGGCAAAGAAGGGAATGTACGAAAGTATAGTGGTACCAACACTCTTATATGGGTGTAAGCATGGGTTGCAAATGCTGCAGCAGGAGGAGGCTGGAGGCAGTGGAGATGTCCTGTCTAAGGGCAATGTGTGGTGTAAATATTATGCAGAAAATTCGGAATGTGGAAATTAGGAAAAGGTGTGGAGTTACTAAAAGTATTTGTCAGAGGGCTGAAGAGGGGTTGTTGAGGTGGTTTGGTCATTTAGAGAGAATGGATCAAAGTAGAATGACTTGGAGAGCGTATAAATCTGTAGGGAAGGAAGGCGGGGTAGGGTCGTCCTAGAAAAGGTTGGAGGGAAGGGGTAAAGGAGGTTTTGTGGGCGAGGGCTTGGACTTCCAGCAAGCATGTGTGAGAGTGTTAGATAGGAGTGAATGGAGACGAATGGTTTTGGGACATGACGATCTGTTGGAGTGTGAGCAGGGTAACATTGTGTGAAGGGATTCAGGAAACCAGTTAATTGATTTAGTTGGACTTGAGTCCTGGAAATGGGAAGTACAATGCCTGCACTTTAAAGGAGGGGTCTGAGATAGTGACAGCTGGGAGGGACTTTTCTCAGCTGTCGTATCTGAGCTCCTCTGCAAAGACAGTGATTATGTATGAGTGTGGTGAAAGTGTTGAATGATGATGAAAGTTTTTTCTTTTTGGGGATTTTCTTTCTTTTTGGGTCACCCTGCCTCGGTGGGAGACGGCCGACTTGTTGAAAAAAAAAATTATCTTAGTTTAGGTATGCCTTGCTAAGTTATTTATGATATTTGTAGTTCAATAAGTATGTGTATATATATATATATATATACTTAGTGGTCCAAGGTGTTAGGTTGGTAGACAGCAACCACCCAGGGAGGTACTACTGTCCTGCCAAGTGAGTGTAAAAGGGAAGCCTGTAATTGTTTTGCATGATGGTAGGATTGCTGGTGTCTTTTTTCTGTCTCATAAACATGCAAGATTTCAGGTATGTCTTGTTACTTCTACTTATATTTAGGTCACACTACACATGCATGTGTAAGCATATATACACATACCAATTTGGGTTTTCTTCTATTTTTCTTACTAGTTCTTGTCCTTGTTTATTTCCTCTTATCTCCATGGGGAAGTGGAACAGAATTCTTCTTCCGTAAGCCATGCGTGTCGTAAGAGGCGACTAAAATGCCGGGAGCAAGAGGCTAGTATTCCCTTCTGTATATATTAATAAAGTTAAAAAAGAAACTTTCGTTTTTCTTTTGGGCCCCTCCTGCATTGGTGGGAATCGGCCAGTTTGTTGAAAGAAGTATATATATATATATATATATATATATATATATATATATATATATATATATATATATATATATATATATATATATATATATATATATATATATATATATGGGTGAGGAATCTTTGTCATCTATCATCTTCTAAAATCTTCAGTGTTCTATGTTGTTTCCTTTGTTGCTACTAATTATTTTTTTTAAAGGGGGAGAATAGTATTTTATTTCTTGCAATGTGTTTTGTGAAGGTTTTTTTTTGTCTGAGTAAACACCTTTCATTCATGAGTATGTTTTTTTTGTTTGGTTGCCCCTATGATTTTGTTAGGGCATTTCATACGTTTTCATTCTCCGTGAAATTATTTTTTCCGTAATTTTTGTTTGTTTACGCAAAAGCTTTGTTCTAATGGGTTAATTTTAGATTACGTGACAATGCACGTCAAGGGCATGCTGTGCATGATGTACGTGTGCACGTGAGTGAATGGCATTCGAGTTGGCATAGTATGTGTGCACATGGTATGCTATGTACAAACATTAGTGTGTAAAAGCATACGGTAGTGTGAAACGTTTTATTGCATAGAATACTGAATGGTGTTTTTAAGGTGAAACGTATTATCGCATAGAGTACTGAATGGCGTTTGTAAGGTTCAAACTCTTTCCAAACGATTAAATTCTTTTTCCCCCTCCCCGCACACCCTCTCAAATGCTCCATAATGTCCCACTATTTTCCACTCTAATCTTTCTCCATTAACTCTCCCTATTTTCTATCTAATTCTCCAGTATTTCTCTCTATTTACTCGCCTCTACATTGTCTTACAATCCCCGCTAACCACTGCCTCTCTTACCAGCCCATCTCGCTCTTATCCATCCACTTTGAGGCTAATCCTTCCCTTCTCCTGTAACTGCTGTGTTTCCTCCCTCTCTTTTTCTTTCTCTTTTTCCTCTCTTTCTTTCTCCCCTTCACTGGGGATGCCGATGCCAGTGAAGGGGTCTTGATCCAAGAAATTGATGGTACCCTCAATGTCTTATCAAATCTGATCGTGCCCTGTTCACCAGGCGCTGTTACCCTTCACCATGAATATATTGTTATTTATCTCTCTTTCTCTCTCTCTCTCTCTCTCTCTCTCTCTCTCTCTCTCTCTCTCTCTCTCTTTCTCTCTCTTTCTCTCACTTTTCTTCAAACAATAGCTTTTTCTGATCTGTGTCATTTCCTGTCTTCTCTTACTCTTTTCTCGCTCTCTATCACCCATCTTTTTCTCTCCCCTCTTTCTCTTTTCCCTCTTTCTCATTCCCCTCTCTCTCCCCTTCTTGCTGTCCCGTCTGCTTTGAATCAGCAGTAACTGGGGATGTTCATCTAGTATGCAGAGTGGACCCGCCTCTCTACCATTAAGGGACCACCGGACGTCAGGTCCCTGTTGGGGAGTCCTACTGGGAAGAGGTTCAACTAGACGGGGTCGGGGGAGAGGGGCCCTGAGGGCTCTCTACTGGGAAGCTCTACTGGGAAACCCTGGTTGGGGATTCCTTCCGGAGAGGAGCGTTGATTTGGAGGGGTGGTGGTGAAGGATTTGGTGTTGGGAGATGAGTTTTGTGGCGAAATATTGGTGAGGCAAGGGTGAGGTGTTGCTGGGAGGCGTTGAAGAGATTGTTGTGTGAAATGAGAGGGTCGGGTTGTGCTGGTGTTGATGGTGGTCGTGGTGTTGATAGGGTGTTGGTGGTGGTGGTAGAGTAGTGGTGGTGTTGGTGCTGATGGTAGTAATGGAGGTGGTTGTGGTGTTGGCGGTGGTGAGGTAGGCAGTACATTAAAGCACCAGGATTCTGCAGAAAGCAGACGTATTACATGCCATATTGAGGCTATATTATTCCTATATCCCGACTACCTTTCACTTCTCTCTAGACTGAAGAGCATAATGTCAACAGGATGACTGAAGAGCGTACTGCAAATAGAATGATTTAAAGGTGCACTGTCAACAGAAATGAAGACAGATAAATGTGTATGAAAAAACTTTTTCATCATGTCATACTACAGTCGTCATATTTCTGACTACAAGGCTGACGTAAGGATAGTATAGCAAAAGGCTCTCTCTCTAATATTAACTCGCTTCATCCACATTGCCGACTTGGAGGGGTGGGTTAATTAAACTTTATCCAAGGCACATTAGAAAACAAGCGTGCATGGACATTTTAGAATAAGAAAGAAGTAGAACGATAAAATCTCCAAATACAAATCTTATTCCTATTAATATTGCTATTGCTACTCTTAAAGATTAGTACTCTTTGACAACAATAACTACTACTACCACCACCGTTGCAATTTACTAACTACAACTATTACTACGACTATGTTAACACTTTAGTCAACTAGTAGTCTTGGGGATCTTTGTAATGGTAAGAATATTAGTTAATAAGACACACGTGTAACGCCAAGGTATTTTCATTTATGAGACCTATCACCCACCAGGAGCTTTATCAGTTTAATACAAAAACATGAGAAAGGAGACTTTCATAGGAAGTAGAGAGGTAGTTGTGTGAAAGAGTAGCAGTAGATGTCACGTAAGCGAGGGTGAGGCTTTTTGGTAAGTCATTTATTTTAATATAAGAGTCCTGGCGTTTGAAGATTAAAGTTAGGATTTCGGAGATATTGAAACTCCCTGTGTTTTCTGGTGTGGTGTTGGATATAACAACTATAGTTGTTTCTAGAGTTCTTTCTTCATGAACATTTTTGGCGCCGTTCCAATTCTAATTTGAGCACCTACGTCATGTTATCTCTCCAATATAAATATTTGTGTTCACTGACTTTGTTATCAAACATCTAGAAACCTGTCTAATGAGGAGCTTGATTCTGTGGTTTATTATGGTCGGTTCCTGGTGATATACATGATGATGGTGGTAGTAATAGTGGTAGTACTAGTGGTAGTAGTAGTGGTAGTACTAGTGGTAGTAGTAGTAGTGACTTCGATCTCGTCATGAGTTAAAGCGTGAAAGAAATGTGTTGGGCAAAGCCGGGTTTTGTTTATACTATCTGGTAATGAGGTGCTCTGCAATACTAGCGTTTGAAATTAAAAGTGCCTCTTCTTGCAGTAACTAATAAACTTTGTAGAAAAGTGTAAATTTGTGGGCAACCGGTGTATGAAAAACCAGCATAGCCAGTAACATTTCTCACACTTTATTCCAGGGTAAGATCAAAGTCACTGTTACTACCGCTGTCAAGGACCTCACCAGCAAAGACTGCAACAAACTAGACAATGCAATCGTGGAGCTTACCTTATCCCGAGCTGCGCTAAAATTTACTTTGAAGAGACTTCTAGCTGTTTGGGCACCTGAGTCAGTGAGCACAAATATGCATGTAAGACAGACAACATGATCTATGCTTGCACTATACATGGTTTCTCATATGGACCTGTTATAAACTGGAACTGGACCGAAAAAGGCTATAAAGGATGATCTCCAGAAACGCGCATGTTTAGATTTATTATATCTAAAGTTGTTACATTCAATACCATGGTATCAAATACAGGGTATTTCAGTATCTTTGAAGTTCTGGCTCGGTTAATCTTAAAATACTAAGAAACTTCCATCATATTAGTTACATCTCCACTAACATTTCCCGGCCACTATCACATGACCACTAGTTCTATACTCTACCTCTGGTTCCAATGTAAGACTCTTCTCTCACATCTCTTTATTAGGTTAGATTAGTAAGACTGGTCAGGTAACAGGACGTTTCCTGACGCGAGTCTTAGTCATATCATTACCCGCTACTGGAGCTTCTGGTCATCTAACTGAAGCCTTCTGCTGGTTTATCGTCCACCCTTTAAAATTCTTTATTAGATTGATAAAGTTCCCTGGTGGCCAGAACATCTTTTTAAATAAAGATAAAAAGGTGTTGCATATATGTCTTATTCACCATCTAATCGGCATTATAAATATTTGATGTAATTACATAGGAAGTGATGATGGAGATTGTAAGAGACCGTGAGGAAGATAGTGAATAGCGATGGTAAGGGTTGGTGTTGAAGATGGCAGTAAATAGTGATGGTAAGGATGGTGTTGAATATGGTGGCGAGTGGTGATGGAGATAAAAGTGGACAATGTTCAAGATGGTGGTGAGTGTTCATGGTTGTATCACATGACTTCCTCTAGTAAGTCGTTTACATACATTATATCAGTAATACTATGGGTCCCTGAACTGCTCTTCGAGGGACTCCGCTTCTTACTTTTGCCCAGACTAATGTTTCACGCTTAGATACTTTTAACAATTAAACCCATAGGGTCATACAGCATGTAGGAAACAGCAATTAAAGTTTCCACCCGTCAACAAAGAACTTTGTGTTCCTTAACTCTTTGAAGTTCTACTCTCTGAAGGTGCTCCTTGAGGGTCTCAGGCCTTAATTAAACGTCATCGATATTTAGGTACTCTTTTGATGGTCTTTTGTCGGAAGGTACTAATTAATAATCTTTCGCTTTAGGTGCTTTCTGAAGGTCTTCTGTCTTGTGGTACTCACTGAAGATCTGTTTGTGTTAGTTAGCAAGTGTCAAAGGCATTTTTCGATAGACACTTGGCCTGCTGCTTCTGTGTGTGTGTGTGTGTGTGTGTGTGTGTGTGTGTTCCACATATATTCCCGAGTTCTCTCAATCACGCTGTTGCAATATCTTAAAACTTTCTTCATAACTCGGCCCCACCAGTTCAGGCACCATTCTAGTGACACATTTTCGCAAATTTTCCATTCCGTCTATACATTTTCTTAAAATATGATACCAGCTGAGATATGCTGAATTCAGTTTTAGGCCTCATATGTGATGTTATATACGTACTAAACATAGTCTGAGCTCCATCTTCAAATTTGTTGACACTTATTTGTCTTATCAAGTAAGTGCAACTTTTAATTTACGTGAAATGCTGCACCCGAGAGGTGAAGCCTCGAACCTTTGCTCGCTAAACGCGAGGCAGAAAGCTGCCTAACTGGACTCGCTTGTACAACCCGGTCCGACTTGGACCATTTACAAGTTGGACCGAGACGTCGAATAAGCTCTTTCTACTATGTTCTGGTTATTTGTGTATTGTTCCAGTCAGGGAATTGGGCATTTTTGTTCTTTCTCTGCTCGTTTAGTAATATGCTGAAAAAAATAATATCCCAATATTCTTCCTCACTAACCTATCCTCCTTTTACTGCGTCAGTTTTATAACGTTATGCTCAGCATAATACAAATGTCCTAAGGCTGTCTTCTATATATTTTAGGGTTCGTTATGTTAGGTTTACCCATAGACATATTTGTAGATTACGTAAATCTATATAAACTTAGCCACAAATGAGAACAATTTTACAACGGTGTTGATACGTCTGGCAGTGTGGTTGCCGAAGCAAGCCAGGAAACGTTTAAAATTGAAAGTTTATCTCTCAGGATGTTGTGATGGGTTGTTCTCACACCCATTCCTCAACACATACTACATCAGTGTGTGGTTTTCTTACCTTTTCTCTCCACTACCTGGGATTAAGCCTCGTCAAGCACTACTCCTGACAAGTAGTTTTAACATCTAAGACACTTTAAAGTGTTTGGCAACCATCCTCAGCGATAATTTCCACTTTTAACATTAATTCGTTGGCAATCATGCTAATATTAAAGTTAGCTGAGTGTACTCACTTATTTGTTCTCACCTATTTGGGGCTGCAGGGGTCGATTCACAGCTTCTGGCCCCGCCTCTTCGCTGGTCGCTACTAGGTCCACACTCTCTTTGTCCATGAACTTTATTATATCTCTTAAAATTATGTGTGTTTGTGTGTTTGTGTGTTTGTGTGTGTGTGTGTGTGTGTGTGTGTGTGTGTGTGTGTGTGTGTGTGTGTACTCACCGAGTAATCAACAAGTTGAAGTCGCGGGGGTCGAGTCTTTGCTCCTGGTTCGGCCTCTTAACACAATCACCGGCATTATTGGCACATGGCCTAGTGAGCCCTATTGTACCTACTCTTGAAACTCTGTACTGATGTCATCTTTTAGCTCATTCTATTTATCACCCTGAGACTGAAAAAGAATTTACTAACATACCTGTGACTCATCTGTGTCTTTAGTTTACATCTTCAACCCCTAGCCCCTATGCCTCTCAAAGCCTGTCAAAGCCTGTCAAAGCCTCTAAGTAACTTGCATATTGATAACCATGTCTTCTCTGATCCTTATTCTAAAGTCATCATGTTCAGTTCCTTAATTTTCTCTTCATAACTCAATCCCCTCAGCTCTGGGACTAATCTTGTTGCATACCTTTAGACCTTTTCAAGTTTTCGTACGTGTTTGAGCAGGTGAGGTGTTCCACGACAGGCCTAACCTATGTGGTGTAGAGTCCTAAAATATTCTTTATTGAGGTTTCTGAAGCCAGTTCTGTGATTAGCTAACCTCGCATAGGCTGTAGATGTAAATCAATATATGTACTCCTCTGGCAATATGTTGGGTGTGCTGTTCATTCCAAGATCCTTTTCCTTGAACGATATATGTAGTTTCTTGCCTCGTTAGCTGTATTCTGTGTCTGGTCACCTCTCTGCATCCCCATGTTCTAATGAATTGGAGTGGGTAGATGTGAGTAAGGCCTGCCTAGCATGGGCTATAGGCCTGCATTTGCCAGAGTTAAACAGTTAAACTCAATAACCACTTGTTCGACTATTCTTGCAGCTTGTCTAGTTCTACATATAGTCTGTTCTTATATTTTATAGTTTGTATTCTTTTCATTAGTCATCTGCAAACAATGAAATACATCAGTCAATCTTCTCTGGCAAATCATTTACGTATATTAAAAATAATGAAGGTCCTAGAATGCAGTCTTGGGAACTTCACTTGTTACACTTTCCCATCTTGAAACATCTGCACTAACCATCACCCTCTGTCTTCTGTTCGTAAGGTATTTCTTAATTTATTTATGCATGTGTTTGTGTGTGTACGTGTGTGTGTGTGTGTGCGTGCGTGTGTATGTGTGTGTGTTTGTGTGTGTGTTTGTGTGTGTGTGTTTGTGTGTGTGTGTGTATATGTTTGTGTGTGTATGTGTTACAGTTTCTCAAAGGCTCTTGACGATAGATACTACACTTGTTTTTAGTGTGAATGTTTGTGTAGTTACCGAGTTGTTTGGAGGGGTTGATTCTCAGCTCCTGGGCCAACCTGGTAAGGTACAGTTGCCAACAATATTACTGTCTGGTCTCTGGGACCCAGTTGTATCTTCTCTTGAAACTGTGTAAGAAGTTCGTCTCCATCACTACCTAGTCCATCTCCTATCCAATACCACTCTGAGACTGAAAAATATGTTTTCTAACATCCCAATGACTCGTCTGTGCTTTTAGCTTCCATCTATTTCTCTTCGCCCGTGTGCCTCACAGTCCAGTTGTCACCATCTTCTGTATCAAATGCTTCGAGTATCATGACGTCGAAGTCAAGTCTCCACTTATCCTTCTCAGGTACTCAGGTTCAGAGCATCTAATCTCTCCTCGTAAATTTATCCTCTCTGATCATGGACTAGTATAACTGTAAGACTCTGGATCTTCTTAACATCCAAATATATTTGACCAGGGAGGACAGGAGAGCACCTTATTCCAAAGATCTGAGTAATATATTTGACCAGGGAGGACAGGAGAGCACCTTATTCCAAAGATCTGAGTAATATATTTGACCAGGGAGGACAGGAGAGCACCTTATTCCAAAGATTTGAGTAATATATTTGACCAGGGAGGACAGGAGAACACCTTATTCCAAAGATCTGAGTAATATATTTGACACAGAGGACAGGAAACACCTTATTTCAAAGATCTGAGTAATATATTTGACCAGGAGGACAGGAGGAACACCTTATTCCAAAGATCTGAGTAATATATTTGACCAGGGAGGACAGGAGACACTTTTTCTCAAAGATTTGAGTAATATATTTGACCAGGGAGGACAGGAGAACACCTTATTCCAAAGATTTGAGTAATATATTTGACCAGGGAGGACAGGAGATCATCTTATTCCAAAGAAGTGAATGAAGTAGAATAAAATTTTGGTGATATTATGTATTTCTGAGATAAACTGCGGGAAAAGCGTTATAAAATAAAATGTACTACAACAAACTAAACCTATAAATATATTAATACAATTATTTTATAAGCAAACTGGACACCTGGAGCTCACTTCTACTTTTGTAGCATGTAAGTAATTCAAAATAGGCAAGAAAAACACCACCTACAATCTTCTACAAAGTCATTCCAGTTTTATATTCTTCGTATGCAATATTTTTTTTTTTTATTGCTAATTAGTTTTCAGTGTCGCATGTTTCTACCAATTTCTTATAATGTGTCTGCAGCACCTCCTCTTCCACCCCGAACACGCACACACACACACACACACACACATACACACACACACACACACACACACACACACACAGCACGCACGCACACGCTCTCTCTGTACGTTACCTACCTTCTTGTTTATACACATTTTTCCCAGCTCTTGGGACCAAAGCAAGTCACCTCATGATACTACGTGAAGTGCGTGTAGCTCGTGTTAGTGCAGTTTTGTTTGTGATATTTTATCAGTCGATTTTCGGTGGGGATGGAAGAGAGACTTTGTTTATTGTCTTGGTACAGAGACAATTAGCTCAAATGTACACCCCAGTGAGGTAAGACTTCATTTGTTTAGCAGTGTGACAACAAGGTCACGAACGTTCCCTCACTGTAGGTGTTAGTCTTAGTCTGTGACAAGCATTCGTTGGTAGTTAGCAAGATTGATAATCTTGATGCTTGGGTCTCCAAGCTTGAATTTTCTACGGATACAATGAATAACGCTTTCCAGAGGGGAAAAAAAGGACTCCTGGAAAGGGTAGAACGGTAAGCCAGCGGAAAACTTTGATCAGGTGACCAAAAGATCCAGCTGTAGTCATCATATGAATGAGACTCGAGTCAGGAAATACTTGTCGTTTCCTGGCGAATCTTACCTAACCTAACTTAGCTTGAGACCTGTTGTCAATACAGTAGGTTAGGTAAGATTCGTCAGGAAACAGGACAAGTGTTCCTGACGCGGGTCCTAGTCATATGATGACCCACCAATGGAGAATCTGGAAGGCATTTGACCGAGGCCTTCCACTGGCTTGCTGGTCCACCCAACATTAAATAAACATTATTAGTTATTAACAAATTCCTTATCCTCGACGAATTTAATCTGGAGGAGTTGAAACAGTACCAGTGTGAGACTCAGTAATTAAACAGCTCTCTCTCTCTCTCTCTCTCTCTCTCTCTCTCTCTCTCTCTCTCTCTCTCTCTCTCTCTCTCCACTCCCACTCCCTCTCGATGAGGTAACAAAAGACACCCTTCGAGACACGATTTTTATGACCCACGTTGGTACGAATGACATACAGTAGAGCAGGTTAGGAAAGACCTGTCAGGTACAAAGACCTGCGAATGAATGAGAGACTAAAAGATTTATATGAAAATAAGACAAAGAATTGGAGGTTATAGAAGCATGGGACAACTTTAAAATGAATACAAGTTGGCTCAAGTAACGTGGCCAGCATATTGAAAGGAGTGGGGAGTGGATACCAGAGCGAGAAAACCACAGAAGGCAATAGAAGGTATATGCATATATATATATATATATATATATATATATATATATATATATATATATATAGAGAGAGAGAGAGAGAGAGAGTAGGGAGTGCAAGGCTGGGAGGAGTTTTACGAGGACAAAAATCTATGGCACAAAGAGAAAGCTTAGAGAGGAGACTTATGGATGATAATAATTGTTATTATTTTATCATTCTTGTTATTGATGTCACCGTCCTTATAATTGTTGTTATTTTTATTTGGTTGTTATATTATTTAGTGGGAAGCTCATAGGGAAAAGAGTACATTCTGATCTGATCCCAAGGAAAGGTAGCTTAATTAAGTTCCTCTGATCAAGAGCCCTTCCCCAGCATAAGGTTACCCCTGGACACACAACAAATTTGATGCTGAGGTGAAAGTATGAGTTGACATTCATTCGGGTATTCTGATTTGCAACTTGAAATCAGAACTAATCCAACATCTTAGGAATTTAGCTACAGAAAAATGGGAAATAAATGATCATATATTTCAAACAACATTTAAACATTTGAAGTGAGCTTAAATTTTTAATAAATGTTGCCTAAAAAGAAATTTTTCAGTTGCTAAAAATCTCGATGTGTTGGGCCACCTGGGGTTCAGGTTTGGACTCACAATATTCGTGTATATAAAGGAATATAAATAAATTTACCAAAGCAGTAGACGGAAAGCTTTTTGTTATTTTGTTGTTATTATCCAGTGTTATGATCAAATTCGCTGATAACATGGCCAGATCTTTGAATAGTCAAGGAAGCCTGAATAAGTTGGCGTAGTGGTCGGAGACGAGGAATTTCAATGTTGGTAAGTGAAAAATAACGCAATTTGGATTTAAAGATCAAAAACGTGAGTATAAAATAAATGGAATTAAACTAGCTGTGACAAAAGAATTTCTAGAATAATCTTAAGCAATAGCATTCCAAGTATTGCTAAATAATGACTCTCTGATAACAGCAAAATCAAATACGTAAACATAAGTTTTCAAATCTTGAAATTTCGAATACAAAACGACAAAAATAATATTAACTCATTATGTCAGACCTGAAGGACTGAGTCTTAAAAACGCTATCCAGTTTTGGTCCTGGTTCTCAAATTACATAAAATACAAAGACGAACCGGAGAGAAAGGAAAAAGGGAAAACCAGAACTCCTACAAACTAATAGCATTTTAATATGTTTTCGAAAAGACTGCGATGAAATCTCGTTCAGATTTGGAAGATAGTAAACAAATTTGATATATTCCAATAAAATAATTATTTTCAGTGTAAAACAGTGCGAAGCAGTAATGCAAAATAATTACATGGAAAATTGTGACAAGAGGAGCAACATAAACGTGCTTAAAAGGATTTTTTCCTCAAAAATATTATCTTATTAGTGGAATAAAATACTCATTGTAGACGTGAGTATAAAAACAACTCAGCCATTTAAGACTCAAAAATCAGATTCAACTAAATACAATGCATAGGTTAGCTATGATGAATGGAACTCAGATGTTAGTTTGGAATCAAATACAATGAAGATTGATTCACCAAGAATCACCCAGGCCATAGTACTGTTAGATATCCATACTTATTTTATTTTTTCATGTGTTATGGACATTCCTCATATACACTGTCCCAAGTTGGCCTTGTGGTCAGAAGGAGTGGAGGATGGGGAGAAAGCCTTCTGCAGTACTTTCTTAATCTCAGTTATCTGCACAGAATTATAAGCAACTTGACTATAGTTTTTCATTCTCAGCCTCACTATGGAGCGTTGGGTCTCTCTCTCTCTCTCTCTCTCTCTCTCTCTCTCTCTCTCTCTCCCCAACACTTTACATTGGCTACCTCAGAGGTTATCAGCACAACTTTTTATGGTTCTTATAAATTATGCTGTAAATTAGGAAGATTATGGGGATAGCTTAGACGGAAAGAGGGAGAGGGGAGATAGAGGCAGGGAATACTAGATGAATTGAAGGAGTGGAGATAGAAGAGAAGTCGGAGGGAAGGTAAGAGGAGGGAGAGGAGAATTAGGATAAAAATAGAAACGGACAGGAAGTGGATGCTGGTGAAGCAAAACAAGAAAATGAAATAGACTGGAACAAAGAGGAAGAGGAGTAGGAGTAGAGTTTAATGTAGTTTATGTACGAGTCTTTAGTTTTTAGGTTTATAGACACCAAACTTAGTTAATCATCAACTGAGACTTTTGTGAACAATAACGTGACATCAAAACTCACCACATTATCATCAATTAAGATAAGTCATGGTACTTATTTTTCCAATAAATCAATATTATTCTTAAGTGGAAAGAGTTAGAAACGCTGCCTACAATTGAGCTCAATACATCAACTAGCCATTTGGGTAATTTATAGGCGACAGAGCCAAAGGAGTTAATTATGGGTCTGGCTGGCTTCCTTGCTTAATGTGTTTAGATTAATATATATATATATATATATATATATATATATATATATATATATATATATATATATATATATATATGGCGTGCCGAATAGGTAAAACAGGTCAGTTAGCAAGAACTCATTTAAAAGTAAGTCTTTTCTAAAAAAATCTCAATTTAATTTACCTAATCCTACAAAATATATTTTAGATAAGTTTACAATAATTTAATAATAAACAAACACAATGAAATACATTCTTTTCGTTAGGTTCAGAATGATTTTTGCGAAAAATTGCATACACAAATTTTCGTTTTCCTATTCGGCAAGACAAGCGTTGCTATTTAAGCCAAAATCGCAAGTTTTACGTATTCGGCACGACATATATATATATATATATATATATATATATATATATATATATATATATATATATATATATATATATATATATATATATATATATATATATTTCAGAGATGGGTCGGTTCTCACGAACTTTTAATTATTTCATCTTTGCCTTTCAATGACCTTTTATTGAAATTGTTATTAACTGAATCTAAGGGAATCTTTCCTAGTTTCTAATAAGTATCTGTATCATTCAAGAGATTATTCATTTTACTTAGGCAATCAGTTTTATTCATAATTTACATCTTACTAAAACAGATAAAACAAATGCAATAATTATTGCGAATAAAACTGAATACCTACGAAAGATTATTAATCTATTAAATTATACAAATACTTATTACAAACTCGAAATGAATTCCATGGATTCATTTAACAGTAACTTCAATAAAACATTAAACCGACTAGTGAAATGCAAAGATGAACTAATTTAAAAAAATCCTTATATAATCAACTTAATCCTTACCATAAATGAATGGATTAATAGAGGCACATCAACCAGGTAATCCAGCCGGTTCATAATTATCTCAAGTGGCTCAGTCGCCCACAAATTATCCAAATGGCCAGTAGATATACTGAGCTCAGTTGTAGGCAGAGTTTCTAATATTAAGCTTTAGAATAATATTGAATAGGTAAAACTTGCGATTTTGGCTTAAATAGCAACGTTCTTCTTGCCAAGTAAGACAAGCGAAAATTTGTGTATGCAATAATTTTGCAAAAATCATTCTGAACCTAACGATTTTTTTTTATTTCATTGTGTTTGTTTATTATTAAATTATTGTATACTTATCTAAAATATATTTAGTTGGTTAAGACTAAATTAAATTGCGCTTATTATAATAAGGTTAAGTAAGTTTTCTAAGGTTCTTTTGGAACAAAATTAATTTGTACATTAACATAAATAAATAATATATCTTTAAACGTAGAAGAGAAAATTTTAGAGAGGACTTAATTTTAAATGAGTACTTGCTAATTGACCAATTTTACCTATTCAGCACGATATATATATAATGAATTTTTGGTCAAATACGATTTCAGTATATTAGCAAATAACGTATTCAGAAGTGAGTTGCACTATCTTGAAAAAATATTCTAAATGGGTTTCTCTCTTTTTTTACTGTTTGGTCTACGAGATAGATAAAGGACTATTTTTATATTTTCTTTCATTTGTGTGTAAAGAAATAATCTTAGACAACTTGCTAATTGGGAATATTGTAAGGGTTTTAACCATCTAGTTCATTGTATTCTCTTTGTCTTCCTGTGCTCCAATATATGGTGTACCAACTCAGTCTCACTTATTGCCCCCTCTCTCTCTTTCCCTTCCTCTTCCCCTCCCTTCCTCCCTCCCTTTGGATTCAAACACAAACACAGAAAATACAGAGATCTCATGTGTGCTTCTACACTGACCAAATATACTCTTGTCCTAAAAACGTACATATTTGCGTGGCTCATTTTCCTTTAAGAAAACGAGACTCTTAGGAGGAGGTCTTGGGCGCAGCGTCTGTTCTCAGGGAAGTGTTTGGTCCTCTTTTTAACGTCTTGAAGAAACACATGAGCCGGAAAAACGTTCTGCTGTAGGTGGTACTTTTTTATTTGCTCTTAAAAATTGAATACATCGGAAGTGTTCTGCTTCCCGTATCTATTTTACAGCTACGCAGAGGAAATGAAAGTTAGCTTTATTTCTCTATCACGACACATCATCTATTGTTGTCTTAGCAAGGGCGATTAGAAGAAATTGTTGAAGCTGTTAGACTGGGTGAACAGAGTTTATTAGTATCATTACTATTGTTATCGTTATTACTATTTTCGTGAAGAACTTTTACACTTTTGGGAGTCAAATAGCCCCTGGGAGAATGACAAAAGATTTTAGCTTTAACCGAAGGGAGAAAAGTCAGACCATCTTGGAAGAAAGTCATACCCTCACGGGAGGCAAGTCATACCATGATGGGGCAAAGAAAAGTCATACCATGATGGGGCAAAGAAAAGTCATACCATGATGGGGCAAAGAAAAGTCATACCATTGTGGAAATAAGTCATACCATTTTGTGAGATCGCCTTATACACATGGAATAGTTGTCTCAAATAATAGCTTTGTAAAAGAGCATAAATAAGTTAGAGTTATAAGGATTGCACAATGCCACCAGTTTGCTACACTATAGATTAGCAGATAAAATATTGATGGGCAGACTTCTTCATGTGCATTTTTTTCACAGAAGTGACAGATGTGCACCAGAGGTATAAGAGGCAGATGGAGTATAAGAAGAGTAACGAGGTCAGTGGTTAAGAGTGAAGTGACTATGATTGAACTAAAAGAGAAAGAGAGACAGTGGATGGTACAAGCGATTAACGAAAGTAGGGTTGGCTAGGCCACGTACAGATAATGAAATCGAAGAGTTATGTGTGATTTATATACAGTATATATAGTGCAACTGTCCTCAGCAGAGGTTTGTAGGTGTACGAGGGTGGGTGTGGGTGGGAAGAAGATTTTTCAGCGGAACGATAGGGTAAAAAAGACCAGTAAGGGGGATAAATGTCTGCATATGAAAATCTTGTAGAAAAAAAGCAAGAGGTAGAGTTCATTAAGAGGGGCAAAAAAAGAGAGTAAATGAGTGATAGGGGGTTAAAAAAATTTTTTTATTAAAGATCTAAACAATTGCAAACTGCTGTTTAAATCTGATAGTTAAATAAAAAGACGTATTGTTGACTCAAATCTCATTGTGTCAGTTTGTAAATTATGTGATGCAGTTTATTTCATGGCGATAATTCCCACTCAAATCAATGGCAATATCAATGGAACACGTGTCAATAAAGAGGTTGAAAGTGAGCACAGTATCATTGCTCGTTCAGAGCAGTGGATGTCCGTTGATACCTTCTTGTGGTCAGGCCATTGAAGACCAGATGATACTTTCTCCTAGTCAGTTATTTGGAAGTCAGGCGATCAATCTTCAGAGTGATGAATAACTTGTACGTTGCCCTTTCTAGTTACTGTTGTTGTTGGTGACAGTGATGGTAGGGATGGTTGTAACAGTGATGGTGGTGACAGTGATGATAGGGATGGTTGTAACAGTGATGGTGGTGACAGTGATGGTAGGGATGGTTTTACCTGGAATTTACCTGGAGAGAGTTCCAGGGGTCAACGCCCCTGCGGCCCGGTCTGTGACCAGGCCTCATGGTTGTGATAGGGATGGTGGTGACAGTGATGGTAGGGATGGTTGTGACAGTGATGGTGGTGACAGTGATGGTAGGGATGGTTGTGACAGTGATGGTGATGACAGTGATGGTAGGGATGGTTGTGACAGTGATGGTGATGACAGTGATGGTAGGGATGGTTGTGACAGTGATGGTGTTGGTAGTGGTTGGTTATTCGTTAGGAAACAACAGTCTCTCTTGACACGGGTCTTAGATGATGACTCATATAGCGTGATGATACTAGTTCTACGTCTTATTAGTATTCATATATGTAGTGCCGAATAGGTAAAACTTGCTATTTTGGCTTAAATAACAACGCTCTTCTTGCCGAATAAGGCAAGCAAAAATTTGTGTAGGCAATAATTTTGCAAAAATCATTCTGAACCTAACGAAAAACAAATATTTCATTGTTTTTGTTTATTGTAAACTTATCTAAAATATATTTAGTTGGATTAGCCTAATCATTGTTTTTTACAATAATATAAATGAATTTTTTTTTTAAACAATTTTACCTATTCGGCCTGACTAATTATATATATATATATATATATATATATATATATATATATATATATATATATATATATATATATATATATATATTCTTCCTGACCTTTTATCCACTTCCAGGCAATGGTCAAATTTACACAAAGTGGACCCCATCCTATATATATATAACAGCTTAACAATTCTCAAACAGGCGAAATTATTTACAAACATTGTCTCTACGTCCACAGCAGGATCGAACCTCATAACTCTGTATCAGAGTGCACAGTACTTTACCACGGAGCCAGACCCCAGATGGGTTCGAGTACTGCTGTGGACGTAGAGACAATGTTTATATATATATATATATATATATATATATATATATATATATATATATATATATATATATATATATATATATATATATATATACACACACATAATCATGAACTTTCTAATTCAGTATTGCATTTGTTTACCCGCCACTTCCATGTTTTCCAGTACACGTCACTTTTATGCATCCAGTTCAAAGATGGTTCCCCCAGTTTCCAGCACACGCTTCCCTGGCCTCATGTCTAACCAACCCCTCACAACACTAGCCTTCCCTAGCACATACAATTATTATGCCTCGTATCCACACTCTTAAGCCAATTATCCGTATTATAAAGCGTTGTAATCCTATTTATAACTTTTTACCAATGATTCAGATCCCCTTTAAATATATCTTGGGAAGTCTCTGATCCCATCACTACATCTGAGCCACTTGGTCACCCTAGTTAGTGTTTTGTACACCAATACTTGATGTGATGATCTGTAGTTAGTATAACTAATCAACACGTATTTCTATTGCCAAGGGGACGAATGATCGAGCCTCCAGCCACTCCTCGGCCCAAATGATCCAAACTGGGTTAGCAACCTGCGATTATATTTTGATTCGTTTTGTAGAATCCATTGGAACTTGAGATACACCTATAACGACTTGTCGGGTCTTGTGTAAATACGATTGAAAAATTAGTGAACATTTGTTAGTTTTCCATAAAATCAACGTTATTGTCAAGTCTTGCCCCAGTCACAATTGGGGCGAGACAGTGGTGCAGGATGGAGTGAAACGTCGTCGAGAGGATCCTTCCCTGAGTACTGTTTTTTGGTAAATGTTCCAGCCGCTGTATTGTGACTTTTTATTCTGTAATCAATGTCAGTGTGAAGGGACGGTAGTCTACGGTCCTGTGTCCTCTCCTGAATATGGAAAGCATATTTCCCATTTATTTTATGGAGGCACTAAACCCGTGTGGTTCACTGGGCTCAAGGAGTGGTGGAGGCTCGATCCTCTGTTAGTTTATCGTGATACAGGTGAGGCACCTAACTGCACTCTACTAGTTTTTCTTATCCAGTTGTTTGATGCATTGCTTCCTTGCCTTCATATGTTAAATATTAGTTATTATTATTTTATTCCTGGGGAAGTGGTTAATCCAAGTTCCTGAGAATTGAGGTTAATCACATTTTATCCAAATAAGGGAAGGGGAGCGCCAATTCATCGGATCAAAAGTGTGTTAGTGGGTAAAATATTTTGTCTGTAAACGCGTGGGAGTCTGGTAATTCGTCTGGTACTGTTACCGGGGGGGGGACACCGCCCCCGCTGCCCAGTCCCAGACCAGGCCTCCTGGTTGTTGGCCTGATCGATCAAACTGTTGGTGCCCTCCACCCGCAGTCTAGTGTGTGCTTCACAGCCCGGCTGATCAAGAACTGACTTTAGGAACTTATGGTTTTCCTTCTTGAAGATATCTAGGATATATTTTTGTTCTGCCTCTTTGTTTATCGCAGGATCTTACTAGTGGCACTTGGTGTCTACTGAGGCTTTATTATGCCACCTACCTATCTAGTGTCTGTAGATCGGTCCCTAAATAATCGTTCCTGCTTTCCTGTCTCGTCTAGTGATTGTTTATAACCACAGTAAATTTGGGTAAAGTTTCACGCTGTATAAAGCTTTACCAAAGTCCTGACTTGATAAAGCGAAGTGTTGTCCTTATAAAAGCTTGATCTACACCGTGTGCCTTTTCTTAACTACTGGTATCAGTACTCGTAGGCCCTTTAAATAATGATAGATGGTTAGATTGCCCCGACTAAATGTTTGTTAGCAACTCCCGACTGTCAGTTAGTGACCGGCGCATTTTGGTGTCTGCTTGCACCCTCCAATGTCCATTATTAATGATTCCTGGAACTCTACAAACCAAATAAAATACTCTAATATTCTTTGTCAATAACATCTCTGCATCCTTGCATTTAATGAATGTACAGTGCGATGCGGAAAGAGAAGTGATTTACAATACCTCATTGCTTTTATAAGTTGAGAGAGATAGAGAGAGAGAGACTTCAGCATACTGAGATGGGAAAGGAGAACCAGATATACAGAGCTAGACACACACACAGAGAAACAGAGATGGGGGGAAAGAGTAGAAAGAGAAAGTGAAGAGGGTTTCCTGACGTCGTTACCCCCAGGGTGGTAGCAACTCTCGCTATAAATAAGCCTGATATTGACAACAAATGCGTAATTAAACCTGGTAAGTGGGCCGTAAATTCCCTGGGTATCAGAGGCAGTGGGCTATCTTTATGGTTGGGGAGGGAGAGTAGGCGAGATTGGACCGTGGGGTAGCGGGGCCGGAGGGCGGGGGGCGCAGCTCCCTACGCCCACAAACCCACCTTAATCATGTGTAGAAGGACAGCTTTCCACAAGCTCCGTGAGTAATTACCCAAGACGCCATTTTTGTCTTATCTTCAGCAGTAATATGGGATGTTAAAGATTTACTATGTCATCTATTTGAGTTAGGGTTGCAGTCGCAGTTCAAATGTTAGAGGGGAAACGGAGGAGGGGGCGGAAAGGGTAAAGGGGAAGAAGGTTGGGGAAAGGGTCGAATGAAAGTGAAAAAATGAAAAGGGAGGGGAAATCTGAAGACGGGTAAAGGGAAAGGAATAGAAGGAAGGAAAAGAGAACGAGAAAGGGAAGTGGGTATAGGAGTGTTATGAGAAAGGGGAAGCGAAGAGAAAAGTGGAAGAGAAAGTGGTAAGGAAAGGAGAAGGGACAGGAGGGGAAAACTTTCGTGAGAAAACTCATTTAATATAATTATAGTAATTATGTGGTCGATGATAGATGCTGTGAGTGTGTGTGTGTTGTGTGTGTGTGTGTGTGTGTGTGTGTGTGTGTGTGTGTGTGTGTGTGTGTGTCATCACTAGTGTGAGGGTGTGGTGTGAGAGGTGTGACTTAAGGGTGAGTTAAAGGGGTGTGGTATGAGGGGTGTGGCTAAAAGGGTGTGGTGTGAGGGTGTAGTGCGAGAGTTATACGAGGATGTGAGTACGTGGATAAATTGAGGAAGATGCAGGAGTGGATGGAAGGTGTAGTAGTGGATGTAGGTGTAGTGGTGATGGTAGGTGTAGTGGTGGATGGAAGGTGTAGTGGTGGATGGTAGGTGTAGTGGTGGATGGTAGGTGTAGTGGTGGATGGTAGGTGTAGTGGTGGATGGTAGGTGTAGTGGTGGATGGAAGGTGTAGTGGTGGATGGAAGGTGTAGTGGTGGATGGTAGGTGTAGTGGTGGATGGTAGGTGTAGTGGTGGTGGTAGGTAGTGGTGGATGAAGGTGTAGTGGTGGATGGATAGGTGTAGTGGTGGATGGAAGGTGTAGTGGTGGATGGTAGGTGTAGTGTGGATGGTAGGTGTAGTGGTGGATGGAAGGTGTAGTGGTGGATGGAGGTGTAGTGGTGGATGGAAGTGTAGTGGTGGATGGAAGGTGTAGTAGTGGATGGTAGGTGTAGTGGATATGTGATGGTAGTTGTAGTGGTGGATGGAAAGGTGTAGTGGTGGATGGTAGGTGTAGTGGTGGATGGAAGGTGTAGTGGTGGATGGAAGGTGTAGTGGTGGATGGAAGGTGTAGTGGTGGATGGTAGGTGTAGTGTGGATGGTAGGTGTAGTGGTGGATGGAAGGTGTAGTGGTGGATGGAAGGTGTAGTGGTGATGGAAGGTGTAGTGGTGGATGGAAGGTGTAGTGGTGGATGGTAAGTGTAGTGGTGATGGAGGTGTAGTGGTGGATGGAGGTGTGGTGGTGGATGGAAGGTGTAGTGGTGGATGGAAGGTGTAGTGGTGGATGGAAGTGTAGTGGTGGATGGAAGGTGTAGTGGTGATGGTAGGTGTAGTGGTGATGGTAGGTGTATAGATGGAGGAAGTGTAATGTGAGATGGAAAGGTGATAGTGGTGATGGTAGTGTAGTGTGGATGGATAGGTGTAGTGGTGGATGGAAAGGTGTAGTGGTGGATGGTAGGTGTAGTGGTGGATGGTAAGGTGTAGTGGTGGATGGTAGGTGTAGTGGTGATGGAAGGTGTAGTGGAGGATGGAAGTGTAGTGGAGGATGGAGGTGTAGTGGTAGGATGGTAGGTGTACTTAAGTGGAATGGTGAGGTGTAGTGATATGATTAAGTGGTGGATGGAGTGTGTGACACTTAAGTGGAAGAGTGGAGTGGTGTGACACTTACAAGTGGAAGGTGAGTGTGTGGACACTTCAAGTGGAAGGTGGAGTGTGTGGACAGTTACAAGTGGAAGGTGAGTGGTAGACACTTAAAGTGGAAGGTGGAGTGTGTGACACTTAAGTGGAAGGTGGAGTGTGTGACACTGAAGTGGAAGGTGGAGTGGTGTGGACATTAAAGTGGAAGGTGAGTGTGTAACTTAGTGGAAGGTGGAGTGTGTAGACACTGTAATAAATGTGAGCTGGAGTGTGTGACACTTACAAGTGGAAGGTGGAGTGTGTGACACTTACAAGTGGAAGGTGGAGTGTGTGACACTTACAGTGGAAGGTGGAGTGTGTGACACTTACAAGTGGAAGGTGGAGTGTGTGACACAAGTGGAAGGTGGAGTGTGTGACACTTACAAGTGGAAGGTGGAGTGTGTGACACTTACAAGTGGAAGGTGGAGTGTGTGCACTTACAAGTGGAAGGTGGAGTGTGTGACACTTACAAGTGGAAGGTGGAGTGTGTGACACTTACAAGTGGAAGGTGGAGTGTGTGACACTTACATATGGAAGATGGAGTGTGTGACACTTACATATGGAAGGTGGAGTGTGTGACACTTACAAGTGGAAGGTGGAGGTGTGCACATTACAATGGAAGGTGAGTGTGTGACACTAGTGGGGTACACAAATGGAAGGTGGTGTGTGACACACATATGGAAGGAGTGTGTGACTACATATGGAAGGTGAGGTGTGCATGTGAAGCAGTGTGTGAAAATGGAAGGTCAGGTGTGTGACACAGATGGAAGGTCAGGTGTGTGACACAGGTGGAAGGTCAGGTGTGTGACACTTATAGGTGGAAGGTGGAGTCTGTGTGACACAATTGAAGGTCAGGTGTCAGAGATTGTATAAGGTCAAACTTCTCTGTGTTGTGTTCCTTGAAGTGTTATGCTGGCTGGTTCCCCATTGTGTGTTCTTTCTTGTGTGTGCTGTGGTACACCTTTAGTGCTTCTTCCTTTTCATCTGCCATCTCTCTCTCTCTCTCTCTCTCTCTCTCTCTCTCTCGCTTTTCATGTCTCTTGCAGTGTTTTTCTTCGTACTCTCTCGTGTATCTCTCTGTAACTTTGTATGTAAAATCTTTTGTATCTGTCCGTATCTTTATATGTACACTCTTGTATTTGTGCCTTTGTATGCACACTCTCTTCTATCTGTGTCTTCATATATACACAGTCTCGTATCTGTGTATTTCTTTATATGAACTCTGTTGTGTCTTCTTTGTGTGCTTTGTGTGTCTGTATATACACTCACCGAGTTGTATTTGCGATGGTAGAGACTAAACTAGTGGCTGTGAATGTGTGTACTCACCTAGTTGTACTCACCTAGTTGTGGTTGCAGGGGTCGAGACATAGCTCCTGGCCCCGCCTCTTCACTGGCCGCTACTGGTGTGTGTGTGTGTGTGTGTGCGTGTGTGTGTGTGTTTGTGTGTGTGTGTGTGTACTCACCTAATTGTACTCACCTAATTGTGGTTGCAGGGGTCGAGACTCAGCTCCTGGCCCCGCCTCTTCGCTGTCTGCTACTGGGTCTCTGTTCTCCCTGCTCCATGAGCTTTATCATACCTTGTCTTAAAACTATGTATGGTTCCTGCCTCCACTATATCTTTCTCTAGTCCATTCCACTTCCTGACTACTCTGTGGCTGAAGAAATGTTTCCTGACATCCCTTTGACTCATCTGAGTCTTCAGCTTCCAGTTGTGTCCCCTTGTTTCTGTGTTCCCTCTCTGAAACAACCTGTCACTATCTACCTTGTCAATTCCCCGCAGTATTTTGTATGTCGTTATCTGTGTGTACTCACCTAGTTGTACTCACCTAGTTGTGGTTGCAGGGGTCGATTCAAAGCTCCTGGCCCCGCCTCTTCACTGGCCGCTACTGGGTCACTCTCCCTGCGCCATGAGCTTTATCATACCTCTGCTTAAAGCTATGTATAGAGCCTGCCTCCACTACATCGCTTCCTAAACTATTCCACTTCCCGACAACTCTGTGACTGAAGAAATACTTCCTAACATCTCTGTGATTCATCTGAGTCTTCAACTTCCATCTGTGTCCCCTTGTTGTTGTGTCCCATCTCTGGAACATTCTGTCTCTGTCCACTTTGTCAATTCCTCTCAGTATCTTATATGTTGTTATCATGTCTCCCCTATTCTCCTGTCCTCCAGTGTCGTCAGGTCGATTTCCTAACCTCCCTCGTAGGACATACCCCTTAGCTCGGACTAGTCTTGTTGCAAACCTTTGCACTTTCTCGAGCTTCTTCACATGCTTGGCTAGGTGTGGGTTCCAAACTGGTGCTGCATACTCCAATATGGGCCTAACGTACACAGTGTACAGGGTCCTGAACGATTCTTTATTAAGATGTCGGAATGCTGTTCTTAGGTTTGCTAGGCGCCCATATGCTGCAGCAGTTATTTGGTTGATGTGCGCCTCAGGAGATGTGCCTGGTGTTATACTCACCCCAAGATCTTTTCCTTGATTGAGGTTTGCAGTCTCTGGCCCCTAGGCTGTACTCCGTCTGCGGTCTTCTTTGCCCTTCCCCAATCTTCATGACTTTGCACTTGGTGGGGTTGAACTCCAGGAGCCAGTTGCTGGACCAGGCTTGCAGCCTGTCCAGATCCCTTTGTAGTTCTGCCTGGTCCTCGTCCGATTGAATTCTTCTCATCAACTTCACATCATCTGCAAACAGGACACTTCGGAGTCTATTCCTTCCGTCATGTCGTTCACAAATACCAGAAACAGCACTGGTCCCAGGACTGACCCTGTGGAACCCCGCTCGTCACCGGCGCCCACTCTGACACCTCGCCACGTACCATGACTCGCTGCTGTCTTCCTGACAGGTATTCCCCGATCAATGTAGTGCCTTCCCTGTTACCCCTGCCTGGTCCTCCAGCTTCTGCACTAATCTCTTGTGTGGAACTGTGTCAAACGCCTTCTTACAATCCAAGAATATGCAATCTACCCACCCCTCTCTCTTGCCTTATTGCTGTCACCCTGTCGTAGAACTCCAGTAGGTTTGTGACACAGGATTTCCCGTCCCTGAAACCGTGTTGGCCGTCGTTGATAAGCTCATTCCTTTCTAGGTGCTCTACCACTCTTCTCCTGACTATCTTCTCCATGACCTTGCATACAATACATGTCAGTGACACTGGTCTGTAGTTTAGTGCTACGTTCCTGTCTCCTTTTAAAATGGAACTACATTTGCTGTCTTCCAAACCTCAGGTAGTGTGTGTGTGTGTGTGTGTGTGTGTGTGTGTGTGTGTGTGTGTGTGTGTGTGTGTGTGTGTGTGGTGTGTGTGTGTGTATGTGTGATTAGGAAGGGTAATGAATCACATCGTCAATTTCATAACAAACAGTTTATAGCTAGTCAAATAAACCAATTAATTATCCAGAAAAATGACTGACTCTATCTTTGAGAGAGTCAGTCATTATCACTTATCCAGATAGTCAAATAATTCTAACAATTACTTCAGGATGTAAATTAACATTTACTGAAATCTCTTAAATTTAAAAAAAAAATTGCACTGAATGATTAAAAAGGTTGGTAATTGAGCTCTTCCGCCTCAGGGCTCAGGTAATCAACCTACATACAAGTAAATTACGCTCTCTCTAGGGATCATTAACATAATGAGCGTTTTAGAAGCACTCAAAATATATCCGAGTACATGAATTTTGATTAAACTTATTTTTATTTATAGGGCAACATGTGCTGAAGGTTGCAGTGTTTTGTGCGTGTGTGTGTGTGATGAGAGAGAGATCTGTTATTTCAGCAGAGCCTTCAACACAGGAGGGATGTGGGTGGCCTTACTGTTATGTACAAGGCCAACATTGTCAAAGTACCACACTTGGCTCCAATTCGAGGACAGCGAGAAGCAAGCTTCTATACCACAAGACGGGCAGCAAGCAGCAACTTCACCCTGGCTGTAACCTTCTCCAGAACATCTCTTCATCTGAGATCATTTATCCCCAAATGACTCGAGTCTGTAACACATTCGTACAGCATTATGATGTCAACGAGATAAAGTCAGTTGATCAAATGAAAATGCTGGCCCACAGATGGCTCCAACTTCATCCTGTTCCCTACTTGTATGTTTCATAACAATAAAAATGTTTTCAAATGAGCTGATGTAGGTAACAACTCTTAGCTTGTGAATAAAGTTAGGAATCCTTAATTTGTCAAATAGCTTGTCAATAAAGCTAGGGATCCTTAACATAACCTTGTCAAACGGTGTAAAAGAGAGAGAGAGAGAGAGAGAGAGAGAGGGGGGGGGTAACCAGGCTTACGTTCAAAAGAGAGCATTCTTGGTCATTCGTCAAATCCCTTTCGATGCTTTAGTCATTCACTCGGATATGTTCTCTTTAAAGCTAAGACAGGAAGGAAAATAAACATTCATTGCGTAATATTTAGGACATGTATGAGGGAAATATTTTCCATTCAAGTCTAATATTGCTAAAGTCTTTGATTTATGTCCATGCATAGGCTGCTAGTCTTACTTCTCTAACATTCACACAAACATGTTTTCTAAAATATTCTTCCCAGCACATTACTCTCAAATCGAAACTCTTTCTCCCTAACATATTTCTCCTAATGCACCCAGCCAAACACATTCTTCCTATCACATCCATCTCAACACATTGAGGTCAGCACAGCCGTGGCTCCACATTCAGGTCAGGAAGCTGAGAGGGGTAAGGCGGGGCACAGGGGCCATTAGCGCCGTAATGGCACATAAAGGAGCGTACATCTGTTGCAGCTGCTGCAGTTGTTGCAAGAGGAGAGGCTAATATCTGTTGCCCAGACCCTGCTGCAGGTTGAGATTTGCCCCAACCGGAGACACCAAAGGACCATAGCTGCACGTGCTAGAATCCATGACCCCATGCTATACAAGCGAACGTATATGTCCGACAACACACCCTCACGTAAAACAACACACAAATGGAACCAAAAGCTAGAGTTCACCTCCTTCACCTCAAACTAAAATTGATAAGATCCAACTAGCCTTTAGTGAGATATTGTTGTCGCAATAAAAGCTCTTTCTGCAGCGTTGTCTTTTCTCTACACAGATTGTTAGTTACAAGTGACCCCGAGACTCTGGATGGGAGGAGCCAGTGTATCACAGCATCCAGGGTTCTACTGGAAGGTGTCTCCTCACACCTGCTGCCTGTGTTGTCGGTCCCATACTTGGGAGACAAATGTTCAAATGTAAAATAATAACAGTAAAGACGGGGCACTACCAGCGTGGCTTTGCTTCTGTGACTCTCTATATGGGAACATTTTTTGACATACTACAGTTTTTAGATAAAATATGTTGATTATTACACTTTTAATCGAAACACACACACACACAGGAAGTGGAACAGTCTGGAAAGTGATGTAGTGGAGGCAGGAACCATACATAGCTTTAAGAAGAGGTATGATAAGGCTCATGGAGCAGGGAGAGAGTGGACTTAGTAGCGACCAGTGAATGGGTGGGGGCCAGAAGCTGTGAGTACACACACACACACACACTGTCAGGGTCAACCTTTTCTTACTAGTAAAGCCTCGAAATCAAAAATAAATTTTGCCACATTTTGCAATAATCGTAGGAGAGCCGGAAGAAACAGAGTGATAAACACTATGAACAACTATGTTAATAACAAAAATTTAAGAGAAAATATAATGAATTCTTTTTATTTATATTAGTCAGGGGGAAAAGATATCAGCTGACATGATATGACCATATGAGACTACTCGCTTAGATTCCCTCCCCACCCCTCAGCCGTCCGGCAATAGGGATTAGCGGACGGGAGATCGAGCCTTCACCACTCTTCACGCTGAACGGCCCAAATGGGTTTAGTGGTTCACGGACATACATAAGAACATAAGAAGAACATATGAAAGGATGAACACTGCAGCAGGCCTACTGGCCCATGCGAGGCAGGTCCAATTCACCCACCGGCTTAAGCCAATGCCTTAAGAAGTCAGGTCAGGTCCCATTCACTAAGGAAGGAGCACGGCAACTGTCCTAGTAGCACAAGCTGGTCAGGTCAACTCACACCCAGCCACACCCACTCAAGTGTTTATACAACCTATTTTTAAAACTACACAACGTCTTAGCTTCTATGACGGTACTCGGGAGTTTGTTCCAAGAGAATACTCTCTCAGTTGCTGTCAATTACTTTCGCATTGCTCTACGTGGAAGCGCTAAACCCACGTAGGTGATGAGAACTCATAGACGTCAACGTAAGTCACGAAATCGTAATAACACGATTGCAAACAAACCATGGAACGGGCGGGGATTGAACTTGTGGCGAGTGAGTCCTGGAGTTTTAGGACACCCTTGCCATGGGTTCAATCCCCTCTGGTTCCGTGGTTTAACTCGTAGATGCAGTGTTCTCCGTCCTTTCGTTGCGAGAATATAGTCATCAGAGCACAACTGAATAGAGCTTCCAAGACGAATATTTAAGTGTATTAATTTAGCATACGATTGCTAATGTGTGACCTTGATAGAAGGGTAATTTTATGTTTGTGGCGACACTGTGGGGTCTGTGGTGGAGCTATGGGGTCTGTGGAAGAGTTGTGGGGTCTGTGGTGGACTTGTGACGTCTGTGGTAGAGCTGCTGTGGGGTCTGTGGTAGAGGGAGTTCTTGGGTCTGTGGTGGATGGAGTTGTGGAGTCTATGGTGGAGCTATGGGGTCTGTGGTGGATCTGTGGAGTTTGTAGTGGAGGCTAACGCAGTACATAATGTAGTGGAGGCCAACGCATTACATAATGTAGTGGAGACCAACACAGTACATAATGAAGTAGAGACCAACATAGTACATAACGTAGAGGAGACCAGCACAGTACATAATGTAGTGGAAACCAACACAGTACATAATGTAGAGGAGACCAACACAGTACATAATGTAGAGGAGACCAACACAGTACATAATGTAGTGGAGGCCAACGCAGTACATAATGTAGTGGAGGCCAACGCAGTACATAATGTAGTGGAGGCCAACGCATTACATAATGTAGTGAGACCAACACAGTACATAATGAAGTAGAGACTAACATAGTACATAACGTAGTGGAGACCAACACAGTGCATAACGTAGTGGAGACCAACGCAGTACATAACGTAGTGGAGACTAACACAGTACATAACGTAGTGGAGACCAACACAGTATATAATGTAGTGAAGCCAACACAGTACACAATGTAAGGGAGACCAACACAGTACATAATGTAATGGAGGCCAACGTAGTATATGACGTAGTGAGACCAACACAGTACATGCATTCTAAACGCAATATTGTAAAGCCCAAAAGGGCTCAGTGCCTACAAAAACAACTAGGTGAGTATAACTAGGTGAGTATAAATAGGTGGTTACAAATAGGTGACTAAACTAGGTGGGTACAACTAGGTGATTATAACTAGGTGAGTACAACTAGGTGACAATAACTAGGTGACAATAACTAGGTGAGTATAACTAGGTGGGTACAACTAGGTGAGTATAACTAGGTGAGTATAACTAGGTGGGTACAACTTGGTGAGTATAACTAGGCGAGTACAACTAGGTGAGTATAACTAGGTGAGTACAACTAGGTGAGTACAACTAGGTGAGTACAACTAGGTGAGTACAACTAGATGAGTATAACTATGTGAGTACAACTAGGTGAGTACAACTAGGTGAGTATAACTAGGTGAGTACAACTAGGTGAGTACAACTAGGTGAGTACAACTAGGTGAGTACAACTAGGTGAGTATAACTAGGTGAGTACAACTAGGTGAGTACAACTAGGTGAGTACAACTAGGTGAGTACAACTAGATGAGTATAACTAGGTGAGTACAACTAGGTGAGTATAACTAGATGATTACAACTAGAGTGATTAAACTAGGTGATTACAACAGGTGAAGATTCATATCAAATTTGATTACAACAGTGATACAACTAGGTGAGTACAACTAGGTGAGTACAACTAGGTGGGTACAACTAGGTGAGTATAACTATTGAGTATAACTAGGTGAGTACAACAAAGCAAGTTCAACTGAGTGCTCATATAAACTCACAGAGCGATCAGAAAAAAAAAGGATAAGATTCATATTTTCTAATTGGAATTTTTCTAAAATTGAAACAACAGCAAGAGACTAAACTGAGTTGTGGGAGTAACACAATCACTTGCTCTGACGGAAATCCATTAGCACCTGAATTTCCTCCATTGTCCTTAAGTGCTACCCTCCAGGGACACTTTTTTTCCCAAGGAAATAAATAAATTATATATATATATATATATATATATGACACGTCGGCCGTTTCCCACCGAGGCAGGGTGGCCCAAAAAGAAGAACCCAAAAAGAAGAAAAAAACTTTCATCATTCAACACTTTCACCATCACTCATACCTAATCACTGTGTCTTTGTAGAGGCGTTCAGATACGATAGTTTAGATGTCCCTCCAAACTGCCAATATCCCAAACCCCTCCTTTTGAAATGCAGGCATTGTACTTCCCATTTCCAGGACTCAGGTCTGGCTAACCGATTTCCCTGAATCTCTTCACAAAATATTACCCTGCTCACACTCCAACAGCTCGTCAAGTCCCTAAAATCATTCGTCTCCATTCACTCCTATCTCATGCACGCTTGCTGGAAGTCCAAGCCCCTAACCCACAAAACCCCGTTTATCCCCTCCCTCCAACCTTTTTGAGGACGATCCTTACCCCGCCCCGCCTTCCTTTCCCTACAGATTTATACGCTCTCCAAGTCATTCTACTTTGTTCCATTCTCTCTAAATGACCAAACCACCTCAACAACCACTCTTCAGCTCTCTGACTTTACGTAACTCCACACCTCCTCCTAATTTCCACACTACGAATTCTCTGCATAATATTTACACCACACATTGCCCTTAGACAGGACATCTCCACTGCCTCCAGCCTCCTCCTCGCTGCAACATTTACAACCCATTCTTCACATCCATATAAGAATGTTGCTACTACTATACTCTCGTACACTCCCTTCTTTGCCTCCATGGATAACTTTTATGGTCTCCACAGATACCTCAATGCACCACTCACCTTTTCTCCTTCATCAGTTCTATGGTTAACCTCATCCTTTATAAACCCATCCGCTGACAAGTCAACTCCCAAATATCTGAAAACATTTACTACTTCTATACTCCCTCCAATGTGATATCCATTTTTTCTTTATCTAAATAGTTTGATATCCCCATCACCTTACGCTTACCTATGTACACCTTCCACTTTCTTCCTTTAGACACCCTCCCAAACTCGTCCACTAACAAGAACTCATTTAAAATTAAGTCCTTTCTATTTTTATTTTATTTTTTCTCTTATATTTTTTTCATTTATGTTAATGTAAAAATAAAAAATTTTGTACCAAAAGAACCTTAGAAAACTTACCTAACCTTATTATAACAAGCGCAATTTAATTTAGTCTAATCCAACTAAATATATTTTAGATAAGTTTACAATAATTTAATAATAAATAAACGCAATGAAATATATTTTTTCGTTAGATTCAGAATGATTTTTGCGAAATTATTGTATACTCAAATTTTCGCTTGCCTTATTCGGCAAGAAGAGCGTTGCTATTTAATCCAAAATCGCAAGTTATACCTATTCGGCACGACATATATATATGGAGGGATAGAGAGGGGTAGTAAGTAGGTAGACATCAAAAACTAAGTGAGGTGCTATCATCCTGTCGTCTGAGTGTGAACCAGAAGCTTGTTAATTGTTTTACTTAGCTGTAGGATTGCTGGTTTCTTTCTGCGTCTGGCAGGAACATCTGGCTACTATGCGCACACATCTCAGCTTCCTTTTAATTTTCTTCAGGGTTATTATGATTTCAGTGTTTTCAATTCCAAGTGGAATTGGGAAATAATTCTTCCACCTTAATCAATGAGGTTTATTCAAGGCGACTAAAATGCCGTGAAGCAAGATGCTAGAACTCTCCCTCTTGTAGCAATTACTTAAACAAAAAAGAGGGGAAATATTGAAGTTAAGTATTTTAAACGTGTCTGGTTGTAGTTGTGATGAGAAAGAATTGAGTTTTTAGATTAATTATTCTTTTTACATTAAGGGGATTGCTAGACCCATAGGAGTCATCCAGCGCGTGGGAATGGAATGAGATGCCCAATTCCTTGGGTCAAAAGCCACTCATCAGCATCAATGATCCTCCGTCGAGGGAATATGAATGAAAAGAATAATGATGTATTATCTTAGCACTAAGCGAAAGAAAGCATGGGAGGGGGGAGAGGAGAATCATGTAGAAGCAGTTGGTGTTGTAGGTCTGACGAAAGCGCATCTCCAGAGCTAACACCTCTTGGTTGAGCACGCACATCACGAAGCAGCAGGTGATCCACCACATACTCACACCCCAACCCAGACACACTACGAAGAAAAGTAATTCATTAATTTTAAAAACAAATTGGAACAATACGGTTTACCTGGTGTGTCTCGGAGAGTCAAAGAAGCTGTAGCGATTTTAATAAGGGATTAACTATGGAAAGAAATGAAGAGGGTATAAGTTTTTAAATTGAAGGATTATGTGGGTTATGATAGAGGTGGGATGTGAGAAGTACGTTATAGTAAGTGACTCACGAAATCGTAATGACACGATTGCAAACAAACCATATCACGGGTGGGGTTCGAACCGCGGGTTCGAACCCCACCCGTGGTATGGTTATAGTAAGTGTTTACGAACTTGGAGGAGAGATGAATATACAGGAGAGTTATTAATGGAAGTGTTAGTGTTTATGGAATTTTGAGCTGATAGAATAATTGGTGTGGGAGTCCTAATAATAACAATTCAAGTTAAGCACTAAACCACTGTATGTCATTCAGCGCAAGACGTGGTGGAGGCTTGATCCACCGTCTCCTGAGACCAAGACAGACGCTCTTCCAATTTGTATTCACCTGGATGTTCTGTGGGGGACCTAAATGCTAAAATGGGAGTATGTAAATTTGGAGTGTCAAGGGTAAAGGATAATATAAGCCTCTAATTGAATTATGTATAGAAAGGGGCTTGGTAACAGGCAATACTTATTTTGAGAATAAGATGATAAAAAGTATACGATATATCGTATGGGGCTTAATGAAAAACAGGTTATTACCACATACAATTTTGATGGGTTGACTTCTGAATGTACTTATTTTTAGAAGATCGACAGACATAACAGGTTATTATTTAGTAGTAGCTTCAGCGTGAGTAAGAGGTAGAAGGAGTACAAGAAAAATGTCTTCAGTGAATTTAAGTGAATGAGGCCAGTAGGCCTGCTGCAGTGTTCCTTCTTTCTTTCTTTCTAAAGGAGAAGAGAGTTTACAGTTAAATTTGAAACGTAATGACCAGCGAGTAGTCGATAGGCGTTATACCTAACGACAAACCTTAGTAGAGGTGTGCCAAAGTATCGGTATCGATAGGTATCGGATAATTTTGATGGGATCACCGTCGGCCTAAAATTGAGTATCGGCATAGGTATCTCAAAAAAAAGGGTATCGTCCCATCCATTAACCTAAAAATACTTGTGTGTCAGCTATATGCTTATTTGTATCGTTTGTATCGTTTTACTGGGATATTCACTTGAGAAGTGATCCCCGGACGCCTGTGACCACTGGCAAGGGTATAGCGCTCAGCAGACGGAGGATCAAGCTTCCAACCACGTCCGGCGTTGAATGACCAACATGGGTTTACCTCTTATAATAAAATTAAATAAATATATGCTTATTTTCCTCTCTAAAATTTGACATGAGAGACCTGTAAACTATTGTAGCCTCACTATTTCTTGCTAGGAGACGACTGACATTAAATAAGAAAAATTGCATCTTCATTGAATTGTACCAGACAAATTTTCCCTAAAAGGAAAAAGTTTAGGATGGACTGACAAAATGTTTGAGCGTTTCCTCTCTTCCTCCTCTGGCCTAGAAATGGAAACATGTGTCTAAGATTTTCCCATAAAATTTCATGGGAACACGGAAAGATTTTCTCGTCCCCCGGGAAGAATTTAGAGGGAAATTACAATCTTTGATATTTTTCACCCACAGTATTACCATGATCAAGTCGAAATGGAAAAGTTGTTCAAGAGAAAATTCCCAAACAGAAAAACAGACATACAAACCATCAGACTAATGAACAGACCCACACGTATATTTACATCCTGACAGATTTAAAAGACCAATAGACTTACACAGAGAGAGAGAGAGACAGACAGACAGAGACATATTGATGTAAAGTTACACAGACAGACCCGCAGACCGATAGACAAACATATAGACCAACAGAGAAGCATAGAGACCGTAAGAGATAGACTGTGTGGACTAAGTGTAATTTACTGACTTTATTAAGCTAAAGAGTGAAAGTTATAGAGTCTGTGTCAAATACCTCCAGCAGAAAAAATAGACCAGTAGGTCAGGTCTGGGACCTGAACGTGGTAGGGGGAAGAGACCCCCCGACTTCATCAATAACTAACCTCCTCCTGGGAGTAAATTTCAAAGTGAGAATTATTTTTAACTTCAGGGAAAGGTCTCACTTTACCTAGGAATGGGAGATAATTAGGTTTGATCTAAGGAAGGAGACGGTAGCAGCCTTAATTCCTTGGAGAAAGAGCCTTTCAAGAGGGACACTGTCAGAGGATTATTATAGACATTGGGAAGTGTTAAGTCTATAAGGATCATAAAACGCCTGGAGAATGTGAAAATACAGATTTGATCCTAGGAACTCTCTTCTCCAGCAGATGAATATGTGTAATTAGATGAATGCCTGTCAGGTGTTTCCGTTGTTAGAATTTCAATCAACAATAACCCACATGCAGACAGAAATTCTGAAGATTAATTGATCCATATATTTCGATACCCTTCTGGGATCCTCTTTTCACCCGCTCACTGCTTGACACGTTCCTCAACTCACGTGTACGGGGTGACCTGTAACCTTCCCTATTTATTCTAGTTCTCTGCTAAAGAGGATCCTAGAAGGGATCGAAATATACAGATCAATTAATCTTCTGAGTTTCTGTCTCCATGTGCGTATTACTGAGCATTGACAAGTGTTCATTACACAATAGTTATCTATATATATATATATATATATATATATATATATATATATATATATATATATATATATATATATATATATATATATATATATACATACATACATGTAAACACACAGCGTCATCTACGTGGCATCATATTTCTCACTCACAGGACGTTCATACGAATTTATCAGGAAATTTTAATAACACTTAGTAGATGGCTGACATGTTGAGAGAGGAACTGGATTCAAGAATTATCCATAATAAATAAAGAAACTAAAGCATCCATCAGGCTATATTGTGTGTGTGTGTGTGTGTGTGTGCAATGTGATCACAGAGAAAAGAATTATTATTCCAAGCGCGATCGCGACTTGGAACGACAGTGCTTGGGATATTGAATAATACTACCTCTCACTATGATATATATATATATATATATATATATATATATATATATATATATATATATATATATATATATATATATATATATATCAGAAAAAATAATTGTTTTAACCTACTTCTTCAGGGTAAATTAATTTTCATTTAGCCAAGGAAGGGGATGGGCTGAAGAAACAGGCAAATCTGCTTTCACGAAGACATGACAAGATGTAATCATCTCCCTATTAACCAGTCACAAAGCCTCCACCGACGTCGACTACGCCGCATCACCAGGCTTAATTGTATCGTCTGAGTGTTATTTGGTAAGAAGGAATTCCGGCTCTTTGACGTGTCTCTTGTTGGAGTTTTGTGGCCATAGCCCGCTAGACCACAGACATGATGATGGTTTCTGTTGTTTGCCAGTATCAGAGGAGGCGCTCCACCAGAAGATCTCTGTGATGTCATCTTCATTATATATATCAGCACATGAAACTAGTTAATAATTTCTCTTATTAAATTTAGTGAAGCGGATTGCATATTGATATATATATATATATATATATATATATATATATATATATATATATATATATATATATATATATATATATAGATTGATAGGGGCAATGTGGCTGATGTTGCAGATGTATGGAATAGGAGGTAGGTTATTGAAAGCGATGGAAAGTTTTTTCGAGGATAGTGAGTCTCAGGTATGTAGGAGAGAGGGAGATTATTTCCCAGTAAAAGTTGGCCTTAGACAAGGATGTGTGATGTCACCTTGGGTTTTCAAAATATTTATAGATGGGGTTGTAAGAGAAGTGAATGCGAGGGTCTTGGCAAGAGGTGAGTCACAGTTGCTCTTTGCTGATGACACTGTGCTTTTGGGAGATTCTGACGAGAAGTTGCAGAGGTTGCTGGATGATTTTGGTAGGGTATGTAAAAGTAGAAAATTAAAAGTGAATATAGGAAAGAGTAAGGTGATGAGGATAACAAAAACATTAGGTAACGAAAGGTTGGATATCAGATTGAAGGGAGAGAGTATGGAGGAGGTGAATGTATTCAGATATTTAGGAGTGGACATGTCAGCAGATGGGTCTATGAAAGATGAGGTGAATCATAGAACTGACGAGGGAAAAAAATTGAGTGGTGCACTGAGGAGTCTGCGGAGACAAAGAACTTTGTTTATGGAAGCAAAGAGGGGAATCTATGAGAATATAGTTATATTCTCTTATATGTGTGCGAAGCATGGGTGGTGAATCTTGCAACAAGGAGAAGCCTGGAGGCAGTGGAGATGTCATGTCTGAGGGCAATGTGTGGTGGGAATATAATGCAGAGAATTCGTAGTTTGGAAATTAGGAGGAGGTGCGGATTACTAAAACTATTATCCAGAGAGCTGAGGAGGGGTTATTGAGATGGTTCGGACATGTAGAGAAGATGAAAGGAAATAGAATGACTTTGAGAGTGTATAAATCTGTAGTGGAGGGAAGGCGGGGTAGAGGTCGGCCTACGAAAGGTTGGATGAGGTAAAGGAGGTTTGTGTGCGAGGGGCTTGGACTTCCACCAAGCATGCGCGAGCGTGTTAGATAGGAGCGAATGAAGACAAATTGTTTTTAGGACTTGGCGTGCTGTTGGAGTGTGAGCAAGGCAACATTTATGAAGGATTCAGGGAAACCGGCAGGCCGGACTTGAGTCCCGGAGATTGAGTGAATGGTGGTGAAAGTTTTTATTTTTCGTGCCACTTTACCTTGGTGGGAAATGTAATTGTAATTTTATCTTCAATCTTAATTAATTTATTTTAGTAACATGGGACTGGTTTAATAGTGCAGCAGTTTTAGCCTCAAGAGCTAAAAGGAAAGTTTATCTTAGCTCGCCTTAAAAATTTAGTACCACTAAGAGAATATTTTCCCTTAATTAAACAGTGGAAAGACCTTCGGGTGTCAAGGACAATTAATGTTCCAAAATTTTATGATCATTGGCTTTGGGAAAATACTGGAGACGAAATAAGCCACCAGTTTCTTAGGATTTATAAAGATTTTCCCACTTGAATTCAACATTTCTTTTTCAACTACAAAAAAACTTTTATAGTTGTGAATTCTAGTTGACTGACAAACCTCCTCTACCCTCCCAATATTGTATAACTTTATTCTGAGTTGATTTAAATAGCTTTCACACTTATCACCACCCATCAGAACTATGAAGAGCCATTTCTCTTACTAGAAAATGTCGCAGAATTTCAATGTATGAAATAGCTCTCTGCATTACCTTTTCCCTCTTTCTGACCGTAAAGATACGACACAACATCGCAGTCCACTGAGAAACGTTGAATGCACGGAGGCGAATGATGATTTTTGTGGCTCCAAATTGTGTCGAGAAATTCGGAAGGTCAAGTGTTTTATCGTTCGCTTAACTTTTCCGATTGTTTCACCCATGCACCTGAACTTTTTCCCTGGATTTTACTTTTTACAGGATTTTCAACAGGAATTCTTCAGAGTTAAAGAGCAGACAGTAAACTGTTGCCGCCATTGTATTTAAAGCTGGAAAATCGTTTTGTTTTTAAATTCAGATATTTTTCTTTTATTTTCAGACAGGTCTTACAGTTCGAGTCAACCTGAAAGTAAAAGTTCACGTTTGCATTTAGAGACTACAAATAGGGAAAATTTCAAAGTACTATAGGGCGTTTCAAGAAGCGGAAAACCCATGTTAGTCATTCCAGGTGAAGGCTCGAATCTCCGTCCGCTTACCTAGACCACGTCTGCTCGTGCCAGGCTGTTTGTCACTGCCTGAATTTAAAAGCAAATACGACCGAAATCACGTTCCCTAAACGACAACTGAATGACGGACACAAGAGCTGGAGCTTATAGTCCTCAAACTCAACTGGCCAAGTTGATTTGGCTGGGTAGTGTGTTGGGGTTATGTAGGGGGTGGGGTGGATATTGTGGGAAAGGAGAGAATGTGGGAGAGGGGAGAGTTTGATATGGGTATTGGAGGATAGGATTTAGGTTATAGTGGGGTATGAGTGGGTATGGGTGGGGAGTGGGGGGAAGAAAAGGAGGGACATGAATAGGGAAAGGTAGGGTAAGGGAGGGGGAAGTTGGGGTGACGGTGGAGGGAGTTTGAGTGACGGTGGGGGAAGTAGGGTGACGGTGAGGAAGTTTGGGTGACGGTTGGGGAAGTTGGAGTGACGGTGGGGAAGTTGGGGTGACGGTGGGGGGAAGTTGGGATGACGGTGAGGGAAGTTGGGGTGACGGTGAGGGAAGTTGGGATGACGGTAGGGAAATTTGGGGTGACGGTGGGAGAAGTTGGGATGACGGTGGGGAAAGTTGGGGTGACGGTGGGGGAATTTGGGGTGACGGTGCGGGAAGTTGGGGTGACGGTGGTGGAAGTTGAGGTGAAGGTGGGGGAAGTTGGGATGTGGATTTAGGCTTCTCCATCCATCTGCCATTTCAGTAGAGACCATCCCATATCCTCCATCTTTCATCCCCATCCTCCATCCCCTATCCTCCATCCCCTTCCATCCCCTCCCATCCTCCTCCCCTCCCCATCTTCCATCCCCTTCCTCCATCCCCTCTCATCCCCTTCCTCCATCCCCATCCTCCATCCCTACCTTCCTCCTCCCCATCCTCTCCTCCATCCCATCCCCTCTCCATCCCTTCCTCCATCCCCATCCTCCTCCTCTATCCCAATCCCTCATCCTCCATACCTCTTCCTCCATCCCCATCCCCTTTCTCCGTCCCCTTCCTCCATATTTCATCCCTTCCCTCATACCCCATCCTTCATCCTCCATCCCCTCCTCCATACCCCATCCTTCATTCTCCATCCCCATTCTCCAATCCCCCTTCCTCCATACCCCATCCTCCATCCTCCATACCTCTCCATCCCCTTCCATATCCCCATCCTCCATACCCCATCCTCCATCCCCTTCCCATATCCCCATCCCCATCCCTCCATACCCATCCTCCATCCCTTCCCATATACCCCATCCTCCATCCTCCATCCTTCCCATATACCCCATCCTCCATACCCCATCCTCCATACCCCTCCTATACCCCATCCTCCATACCCCATCCTCCATCCCCTTCCATATACCCCATCCTCCATACCTCATTCTCCATCCCCCTTCCCATATACCCCATCATCCATACCTCATCCTCCATCCCCCTTCTCTCATATCCCTTCCTCCGTCTCCCCATCCTCCATCCTCTTGTACTTTTTAAATACAGTTCAAAGAGTTAATCTAATTAAAATTTACGATAATTTCTGTAGTTCTACAAAATAGAGCGTCAATTTTGTAATTTTTAAAGCATATTGTAATTAAAATTTATAATATGACAAAACTGTGCGAGCGGCTCTACTTATCTGTCTTGTTTATGAATTCTTGTTTATTTCTTCATTTCTTACGTGTGTGTGTGTGTGTGTGTGTGTGTGTGTGTGTGTGTGTGTTCTTCCGACTGTACTTCTGTTCTTCCCTCGCTGCTTCTGTTCCTTCTTCTGTGTTTCTGTTCTTCCCTCGCTGCTTCTGTTCCTTCTTCTGTGTTTCTGTTCTTCCCTTGCTGCTTCTGTTCTTTTCTCTGTGTTTCTGTTCTTCCTTCGCTGCTTCTGTTCCTTCCTCTGTGTTTCTGTTCTTCCGATTTACGTTTTATCCTGCCATTCTGTTTCGTGACAACCGTTGCGACAGAACAAGCCTGATTGGCCAGTATTTGTCGATCCTCCAAAACTGCAATTCATATCGTTTCCTCCCCACTTCCTGTACTTTAAACGATTATCCTAATTTTCTTAACTTAATTTTCTCATCTCATCTCTCCCGTTTCTATTCTTCTGAGTCCGGGAGGCTGTAAAGCATCTGTCTGTCTGTCTCTCTGACTCATTCACTTAGATAATCCACGATCTTTAATCCAGATCTTTAGATCTAGGAAGATTGCCTTGAAGTGAACTTCCAAGTCCTCTACTATCTCTCTTTCGCATGTATTCTCATGTACTTTCACTGTTTTTCTTTGTATTTGTCTGCACATTGTGTGTGTGTGTGTGTGTGGTTGTATGTGTGTGTGTTTGTGTTTGTGTGTAAAGAAATGTACCTGACATCGAAGTATGTCAATAAACTTGTTTGAACCGGCGTGAAAATTTGCTTTTGTATCATTTTAAACATCAATAAACCCTGTTAGGAATTAATTACATAAAAACCGAACACTGAATCATAACAAGCCAGTGAATCTCTTGACCTGAAATACATTGCAGACAGTTGTTACGTTGTAGGATCGTTTCTTTATAACCCGACAACGTTATACCAGTCACAGCCCTCAGATTGCAGAGGAGATCAGTGGACGGAGGATCGAGTCTCCACCAATCCCTCTGTTGAATGACCCACACGGATTCAGGACTTCGCGTATAGAAAAATCGGGTGAGGTACAGAGGAATCCGTCTTTGTCAGGTCTCATTTCCCATCTCCAGACCTGATGGAGAATACGATCAGTGGATTTCGAAGTCGTGACAAGTCATCGCGGCGACATATCATCGAGTGTTGTCTAAAAAACACTTCGTAAAATGTTCTGGGAGGGAAGAGGTAAGTTTATTTTCAAGCGGATTAATAGTACGACCATGAGATTAGTGGGTGAGAACCAACCAAGATGACATTAAATCCGCCCTTTATAGCTCTCAGTGGCGGTAGGGGAATTATTATTATTATTATTACTATGTAGGTTATCCGGCGTGTAGGAAATGAGAGGCAACCAAGTTTGACCTAAAGAAGGGAAATTTCTTGGATCAAGAGCCCGTCACTGTCAACAAGGGACCTAGGGACTTCTACTGATGGATATTCTACGAGGGGTCTTAATACCTAAGGACTGTTGTGAAGAATACACATGTTTCAGTTTTGTATTCTAGCAACGTTTCGCTCTATAAAATCTCTATGCAGTGCTAAACGTTTGCCCAATAAAGTTCCTTTTGTAACTTGTTTTAACACAAAATATTCTGAAGTTTGGAAAATGTTTTATCACATGTCTTAAAGAGGATTACCGGCGGAGATATTTACAGTGACACTGGCATTCAAGACAGCCCTCAGTTCTTTATGCAACAACCACTGAATGAGTGTGAAGGGAGTGAATTGAGATGGAAAACTGTGGGTGGCTGGGTGGTTGAGTAGTGGGAAGTTGGAGGGTGAGTGGGTGAGTGTTAGGTGGCTGTGTGGATGCTGGTGGTTTTCGAACTGTAACCCTGGGTTCGTTCTTGATGGCTCTCTCTGAGTGGGTTCTAGGTTTATGCTAGGTGGGATACATCCGAGTTGTTTCTAAGGGGGTTGTGTTTGCTGGTCCTTTTAACTCCGGTGCCCCTGCCAGTCTCTAGCCTTGTCTCTCTCTCTTTCTTACCCTTGCGTCTTTGTATCCTCTCAGTTTCTGCCTTTCTGTGTGCATTCTGTCACGGTCAAGGTACACCTGCTTGTATTTTGTTGTTTCCTTTAGCTGCTTTTCCTTTAAAAGCAATTGTAGCAGCAGTTTTGATTAAAATTGTGATAATATTCGTATTTTCGCTAAAAAATGAGATATCTCAGAAAATACTTCAACCCTCTCTGAAACGTCGAAATTTGCAATAAATAACATTTTATTTTGATCTAAGTGCGCTTGAGCTATTAGGAGATTCTGGATGGGTACAAGGAGAGAGAGAGAAGGTAAATGCAGGGAGCTGAGAGACAAGCTAATAACAAACACTTGGACCTTTTGTGTCCTCCGAGGGCAGAAGAGGAGACAAGTGAAGAAAGGATGAGGGGAGGTGGGTGAGGGGAGGTGAGGAGAGGATGGGGCGGGGTGGGTGAAGGGAGGTGAGGAAAAGAGGAGGAGGTGGGTTAGGAGAGGTGAGGAGAAGGTGAGAGGATTAGGCAAGCAAGAATAGGTAAAGAATAATAATTTATCAGGCAGGTTACTGGTAAGACGACTGGTGACCATTGTATCATTCCACTGTATCATTCTATTGTATTATTCCACTGTGTCTTTCTACTGTATCATGCCTTTGTATTATTCGATTGTATTCCACCATAACATTCCATTGCATCATTCAGCTGTATCATTCCACTGTATTATTTCATTGTCATTCCACCGAATCATTTAACTATTATTCCACTATCATTCGACAGTATCATTCCGCTGTGTTTTCTACTTTATTACAAAATACAATTTCACTATTATTCTACTTATCATTTCACTTTCTCATTATCATTCCACATTATCATAACACTATCATTAAAATATCATTCATCTACATTTCACCATCATTCTACTTAATTCAATATATCGTTAAACTGAAGCATTCCATTATATTATTATTATTCAATATCATTTCCGTGAATTTTAATTTAGCCTAATCCAACTAAATATATTTTAGATATATTTAAAATAATTTAATAATAAACAAACACGATGAAATATTTTTTTTTCGTTAGGTTCAGAATGATTTTTGTGAAATTATTGCATACACAAATTTACGTTTGCCTTATTCGGCAAGAAGAACGTTGCTATTTAAGCCAAAAGTAGCAAGTTTTACCTATTCGGCACGATATATATTATATATATATATATATATATATATATATATATATATATATATATATATATATATATATATATATATATATACACGAATACCTAAAGGAGAGGCTCATCAGGAAGTCACGGTCGGAAGACTGAGCTGACAACACACGTCAGACATTGACGTCTGATGTACAGATTTGAATATGTTAACTATGGCGAATCTGTCAGGCAATCACGCTAGGTCAAGAAGTGTCTCGCGCTCATGTCTCTCTGTCAACATCTGTTTGTAACATGAACCAATCTACGCAACATTACTACTACTAGCTACTACTTATTACTCTACTAGCTACTACAGCTACTACTACTACTACTACTACTACTACTACTACTTACTACTACTACTCTACTGCTACTCTGCTACTGATCTACTACTGCTCATGCTAGCTACACTGCTCTGCTCTGCTCTGCTACTACTACTACTATGCTACTACTGCTACTACTACTTCTACTTACTGTACTACTGCTACTCTACTACTACTACTCTACTACTGCTACTGCTACTACTACTACTACTACTACTATTACTGCTAAGACCCCCACCACCCCCACCACAAACACTACAACCATAGCTGTCACCACAATCACCGCCACATCCCATCTTCCAGTACCACCATCAATCACCTCCACTATAAAAGCCAACTCCATCACAATTACCAGCAACGCCCCTTCAACCACTATCACCAACAATAATTCTAGCCGCTTTAAACTCATATTTATACTCATTTACTCTGCCCAACGACACTAATGTACTAATGTACATTTTTAATATTCTTTTTTAGACAAATTTCTAATAAATGCAAGTTCAAATATTGATTATTACTTCGGGATTAAAATAAAATACGGACCACTTATCAGAAAAAATGATCAGTTTAATATGTATTTTATTTTTCAAAATTACCATCCATTGTATTAGTCGACCCCTATATTTTTTTTTGTTAAAAAAAAAATATGTTTCGGAGCCTGACATACATGCCGGTATTTGTGGTATTTTTTGTCAACATAAATACCGTTCAAGCAGTTGAAAAAGCCCCCTTTATGGACGAAACATTGGCTATAAGGAATCTACACTTCATTCATGTCTCTTTCTTTATCAAGCACTTCAGTTATACAATTATTATCAGCAGTAAAGTGCGCCTCCATTACCTGATGCTAAGACGTGAAGGTCGTTTGCAGCAATACGAGAGTCCGAGACAGTTACTACATATCAGTGGTAGTATATACCGAGAGGTATGTGAATAATACAATACGCAGTTTATGCCTCGGTAAATGCCATTAACCTCTCATTGTCATATTCACATATTTGTGGCTATATTGCACAATTGATGTACAAGATGATTACTGGTGGACACTCTTAGTTCCTGTTTGGAATCTAAGATAGGATGCGTTTATTGAGTTAAAAATGTAAGTTGCCTGAGAAATTGATGCTTTCGAAATCAAAAATTATTTGTTTGTGACCAGGGGATACAGTCTCAGCTCCGGGCCACGCCTCTTTAACTTTATATAATCGGTTTGACAAGTTTCCTGCCTCGTGAATCCTCTCGAAGGTAATGAGCTCCAGCTCCTGATCCCGAATTTTAACTCTCAACCAACTACTGTAATATTATCTGACATTTTGGTGTTTAGTTTCCAACTGTGTTCTCTTCTTTTTATTACATGATTTTTAAACAGCCAATCCTGTTCTTTGTTTCACACAGGTGATTCACCTCAACTCAGACACCGGCGAAGAAAACACACTTTTTTCAGAGTGTTTACAGTGTGCCTTGCTGATGGTTTCTAGGAACTGTGAGAGATGCTTAGCTTGTATCAACTTAAGTTGTTGTGGCGCACTATCTAAACCCGAGGTGCTTGATCTTACGAGTCTCCAAATTTGTGTGTTTTAGGTAAACTGGATGATTGAGTCGGGTTTGTTCGTAAAGATGGCGTTTCTTTTTATTCGGGTGTTTCCAGGAATGAACATATGTCGCGTAGAAATTGTTAAGTACGTTGATGAGAGACAGGTGTTTCAGTAGGTTCGTATATTTCTGTCTTTCAGCAATTTGCTCATTTTCTAACCGCAGTTTGCTGAATCTTTGATGACCACACGACCACCTTCGTCTGCAGTGGTAATATGAATGGATCTTTGGCAAAGTTTTCGAGAGCAGTGTTGTATCTACCAGGGAAGGGATCCAGTAGTGGAAGTAGGTCATAGACAACCAATGACCCAACTTAAGGTATTGATCTACTTCCACTAGTGGGTAACGCCCACCTGTGATGCAGTCTCCAACTGCTGCACTTCTCTTCAGACACCTGTATATAAACCTCCACCCCTCGTGCCTATGATCGAAATCGATCCGAGCTCAGGGACTGAACACCTTCAATCAAGGCTAAGGGACAGAATACCTTAAAATTGCCTCTGTTTCTTCCACTGTCTGCAGTACAATAGTCACCTCTGTATTAGACTGAAAAAGATTGTCTGCGCTGGCGAAATGTCTTGTGTATAAAAATACCGCAGTATTTCACATGCGTTTTATTCACCAGCTTGTCCATATTGTAAACAATAAATGTTATATAAACCTTTGTAATTTATACTGACAAGTTCCTTCAAGACTACAGTGCTCTTCACCAATCCCAAGGCTGTGGGACTGATTACCTCATCTTTTGTATATAATTCTTCAGATTATGTTCTTGTATTGATAAAGCCACTGGTTGGCGAAACGTCTAAAAATAAAGATACCCAGATGTTGCACATGTGTCTAATTCAACATCTTGTTGGTATTGCATTCTATTTATGAACATATCGACAAGTGCTTTAAATAAAAAAGACGTTAGCAAACACTAAGACATTTAAAAAACTTTACAGTCCTGGGACGTTCATCACTTAAAACATGCAAAGATCAAGAAAAACAGAATGTATTGGCTTGAAAGTGAGCTGTGAGAGACGGGTGTTAGTGACCTGAGGAAAGTACGATTGAGGTTGACAGTTGCCGTCATGTAGCCCATGAAGTCACGTGATTCCTGAGTTGTAGATAATCATGTTAAACCCTACATCAGTTACACTAGTGTCAGGTCAGTACCCGTCTCTCTCACCTCACTTATAAGCCAGAATATATTGTTATTCCCGACCTTTGTATGTTAGAAGTGATCAAGGTCGTACGTCCAAAACGTTTTTTCAGATAAATACATCTTAGTGTTCACTAACGTGTCTTTTTAACCCACTACCATAAATGTGTTGCGTTTATGTATGTATCATTACTTAAGCCTCTACGTGTCATATAAAATAATCATTCATTACCAAAAATAATTTTCAGATAGTCTAAATAATCTTTACACATACAGACTCACGAAATCGTAATGACACAATTGCAAAACAAACCATACCATAGATGGGGATAGAACCCGCGGTCAGAGAGTCATTAAACTCCAGACAGACGCGTTAGTCACTGGGACAGCTGGCTACAATAATATTCATCATACTAGGTATATTTATTCACCACAGGAAGATTTGCATATGTAAAACTGGTCAATTAGCAAGAACTCATTTAAAATTAAGTTCTTTCTAAAATTTTCTCTTATACGTTTAAAGATATATTTTTTTTCATTTATGTTTATGTAAAAATTAATAATTTTGAATCAAAAGAACCTTAGAAAACTTACGTAACCTTTGTATAACAACTGCAATTTATTTTAGCCTAATCCAACTAAATGTATTTTAGATAAGTTTACATAATTTAATAACAAAAAACACAATGAAATATAGTTTTTCGTTAGCCTCAGAATGATTTTTACGAAATTATTGGAAACACAAATTTTCGCTTGTGTTATTCGGCAAGAAGAGCGTTGCTATTTAAGCCAAAATCGCAAATTTTATTTAATCGGCACGACATATATATAACTAATAAAAATGCAATAAATTTGCAATGCTCTGAATTTCGTCAGACACATAAAACTCTGTTTGAGAGAATATTACTGCTGGATTTAATTAACTTTCGAGAGGTGAGGAATGTTATGTGTAAGAGAGAGTGTTAAAACGAAACGTGTTAATTAATTCCTTTGGTATGATGAAACGGGGAGTCACTTGCGTACATCCTGGGGAGAATGTGTCTTTAACTGTCAGTTTGTAATTATCTCTTTGTATCTACAAGAGCAGAGTTATGCTTTTGGTGACATGTTTTCTGTAATTATATATTATATATATATATATATATATATATATATATATATATATATATATATATATATATATATATATATATATATATATTTTCTTTCAACACGTCGGCCGTTTCCACAGAGGCAGGGTGGCCCAAAAGGAAAAACGAAAGTTTCTCCTTTTACATTTAGTAATATATACAGGAGAAGGGGTTACTAGCCCCTTGCTCCCGGCATTTTAGTCGCCTCTTACGACACGCATGGCTTACGGAGGAAGAATTCTGTTCCACTTCCCCTTGGAGATAAGAGGAAATAAGAACAAGAACTAGTAAGAAAATAGAAGAAAACCCAGAGGGGTGTGTGTATATATATATGCTTGTACATGAATGTGTAGTGTGACCTAAGAGTAAGTAGAAGTAACAAGACATACCTGAAATCTTGCATGTTTATGAGACAGAAAAAAATACACCAGCAATCCTACCATCATGTAAAACAATTACAGGCTTCCGTTTTACACTCACTTGGCAGGACAGTAGTACCTCCCTGGGCGGTTGCTGTCTACCAACCTACTATATATATATATATATATATATATATATATATATATATATATATATATATATATATATATATATATATTTTGTGTGTGTGTGTGTGTACTCACCTAGTTTTATAGGTTGCAGGGGTCGAGTCACAACTCCTGGCCCCGCCTCTTCACTGGCCTCTACTGGGTCACTCCCTTCGCCATGAGCTTTATCATACCTCTTCTTAAAGCTATGAATGGATCCTGCCTCCACTACATCACTTCCCAAACTATTCCACTTCCTGACCACTCTGTGACTGAAGAAATACTTCCTAACATCCCTGTGATTCATATGAGTCTTCAACTTCCAACTTGTTGCTGTGTCCCATCTCTGGAACATTCTGTCTCTGTCCACCTTGTCAATTCCTCTCAGTATTTTATATGTCGTTATCATGTCTCCCCTATCTCTCCTGTCCTCCAGTGTCGTCAGGTCGATTTCCCTTAACCTCTCCTCATAGACATACCCCTTAGCTCCGGGACTAGTCTTGTTGTAAACCTTTGCACTTTCTCTAGTTTCTTTACGTGCTTGGCTAGGTGTGGGTTCCAAACTGGTGCTGCATACTTCAATTTGGGCCTAACGTACACAGTGTACAGGGTCCTGAACGATTCCTTATTAAGATGTCGGAATGCTGTTCGTAGGCGCCCGTATGTTGTGTGTGTGTGTGTACTCACCTAATTGTGGTTGCAGGGGTCGAGACTCAGCTCCTCTGTGTGTATGTGTAAATATACTTAAAAATCGCAACAGGTGAAATTATTTACAAACATTATCTATAAGTCCACAGCAGGATTCGAGCGTGCAAACTTGGCATCAGAGTACAAAAGTATTTTATTCACAAAGCCAGACTCCCGATAAGGAGCTTCGGGAGTCAGGCGTTGTGGATAAAGTAGTGTACTCTGATACAGAGTTTGCATGTTTGAATCCTGCTCTGAACTTAGAAATAATGTTTGTGTATTATATATATATATATATATATATATATATATATATATATATATATATATATATATATATATATATATATTTAAAGAAAAATTGGATATCACATTTGAGAGAGGGATTATGGAAGAAGTAAATGTTTTCAGATATTTGGGAGTTGACGTGTCAGCGGATGGATTTATGAAGGATGAGGTTAACCATAGAATTGATGAAGGAAAAAAGGTGATTGGTGCGTTGAGGTATCTGTGGAGACAAAAAACGTTATCCATGGAGGCAAAGAAGGGAATGTACGAGAGTATAGTGGTACCAACACTCTTATTTGGATGTGAAGCATGGGTTGCAAATGCTGCAGCGAGGAGGAGGCTGGAGGCAGTGGAGATGACCTGTCTAAGGGCAATGTGTGGTGTAAATATTATGCAGAAAATTCGGAATGTGGAAATTAGGAGGTGGGGAGTTACTAAAAGTATTTGTTAGAGGGCTGAAGAGGGGTTGTTGAGGTGGTTTGGTCATTTAGAGAGAATGGATCAAAGTAGAATGACTTGGAGAGCGTATAAATCTGTAGGGAAAGAAGGCGGAGAAGGGGTCGTCCTAAAAAAAGGTTGGAGTTATGGGGTAAAGGAGGTTTTGTGGGCGAGGAGCTTGGACTTCCAGCAAGCATGTGTGAGCATGTTAGATATTAGTGAATGGAGACGAATGGTTTTTGGGACCTGACGAGCTGTTGGAGTGTGAGCAGGGTAACATTTTGTGAAGGGATTCAGGGAAACCAGTTAATTGATTTAGTTGGACTTGAGTCCTGGAAATGGGAAGTAGAATGCCTGCACTTTAAAGGAGGGGTCTGGGATAGTGACAGCTGGGAGGGACTATTCTCAGCTGTCGTATCTGAGCTCCTCTGCAAAGACAGTGATTATGTATGAGTGTGGTGAAAGTGTTGAATGATGATGAAAGTATTTTCTTTTTGGGGATTTTCTTTCTTTTTGGGTCACCCTGCCTCGGTGGGAGACGGCCGACTTGTTGAAAATATATATATATATATATGTCGTGCCGAATAGGTAAAACTTGCGATTTTTGTCTTAAATTGCAACGCTCTTCCTGCCGAATAAGGCAAGCGAAAATTTGTGAATGCAATAATTTCGCAAAAATCATTCTGAACCTAACGAAAAAAATATATTTCATTGTGTTTGCTTATTATTAAATTATTGTAAACTTATGTAAAATATATTTAATTGGATTAGGCTAAATTAATTTGCGTTTGTTATAATAAGGTTAGGTAAGTTTTCTAAGGTTCTTTTGGTACAAAATTATTAATTTTTACGTTAACATAAATGAAAAAATATATCTTTAAACGTATAAGAGAAAGTTTTAGAAAGGACTTTATTTTAAATGAGTTCTTGCTAATTGACCAATTTTACCTTCAAGACAGGCGAAACTGCAGAATGGAAAATGTTCAGAGAATCTTTACAGCTTGAATAAACTCGGTCAAGCACCTATATTACTGGGAGCTCCTGAAGTCGGTCAAACTTTGCTCCTTAGAAAGTAGGCTTATACAGATATGTAAACTACACTTGAAAGTTTCTGGAGGGATTGGTGCCAAATCTGTTTACATAACAAGAATCCTACCTGGAGTTTACCTGGAGAGGGTTTCGGGGTCAACGCCCCCGCGGCCCGGTCTGAGACCAGGCCTCATTATCGCTACTACTGACATTATAGTGGATCAGGGTCTGACCAACCTGGTTGTTACTGCTGGCCTCACTCAGACTGACGTACGAACCACAGCCCGGCTGGTCAGATACTGACATTAGGTGCCTGTCCAGTGCCTTCTTGTAGACAGCTATGGGTCTATTGGTAACTCTCCTTATGTATGCTGGGATGCAGTTGAACAGTCTTGGGCCCCGGACACTTATTGTGTTGTCTCTCAGTGTACTCTTGGCGCCCCTGCTTTTCATTGGGGGAATATTGCATCTCCTGCCGAGTCTTTTGCTTTCATAGAGAGTGATTTTCGTGTGCAAGTTTGGTACTAATCCCTCTAGGATTTTCCAAGTGTATATTATCAATCCTGGCGATTGGTGAAAAATACTTCCTCTGCAGGAGCAATGAGTACGCTGATAGAGAACTCAATAAGTGTAAAGGGACCACGACTCTTCAACACATTGGCTGTCTTCAAGAGGGAACTCGACAAATTCCTTTAATCAGTTCCTGGGATTCGGGTAGCAACAACCTGATCGATCAGGCCAGTAACCAGGAGGCCTGGTCTGGGACCGGGCCGCTGGGGCAGTGACCTCCGGAAGCGACTACAGGTAACCATACGTGTCCGCACAATTATCCAATCAAACCACCAATCTTAAGTCATTATTTTGAGGAGAACGTAACGTTCTTTTACATTGCACACGCCATGTGGGTTGCCTCATGCTCTATGGTGCTCTGTCCTAGCTAATTATGAATCCTTGAACGATGTTTTACCAGATATTTTCACGAAGAAATGACTCAGGTACAGATCAAGCTTTTATTATGGCTGCGTTTCTATGGAGAACTTTATCAGGTCACTGAAATGGGTTTCACCTAGAGGGAAAAGTCGTCACAATAAAAGCTCACTGTTAAGCTGTGTCTTTTGTTCATTAGCCTCAACAGTACGCAGTTATATCCAGCTCTCTTCCTCAATCAGTCCATTTGTTCATAACACCACACAGAAGGAATTATGTTTTTACATCAAAATCTTTTGAACAGGTGGATGGAAGAGGTTTTCTGCCGACAAGTTGATAGACAAACATAATAGACTTTGCCTTTGTTGTAATGACTTCTCTGTTTGTGGAAGAGAAACGTCCTTGAAATACAGACTTTGGCTGTTTTAAGGCTTGTCATCTGAACTGCTGGTTTTCAAGAGACATGTCTCGTTCTTTTCTGTCCATGTTTATGGGAGTATCGTGTATGTTGTGATCGTGTCTCTGCCTGGTCCTCTATCCTCTTATCATGTGAGGTGTAGCAGCTCTGAACCAACTTTGTGGTAAACACTTTGATTATTTCGGTTGTAGTTGCATTATTTGTGAGACGAGGTTTGTATTTGTGCATTATCGTTTCTAATTATGTGGAAGATAGAGAGAGAGACACACACACACACAAACGAAGAAACTGGGCCAGGAACTGTGACTCGATCCATGCAACTACAAATAGGTGAGTACAAATAGATGAATACACACACACACACACACAAACGAAGGGGAACTGGGTTTATTCGTTCGCGTGTGTGCGTGTATGTGTGTGTGTATGTGTACATATGTTTATATTCATTTAGGTGTATGTTAGCCAGATTTTATGAGCGTATCCACACGTGAACAGATCTGTGCTTATTACTTCGCTCCCTGGGGTGCGTGTTTGGGTGCGGGTGAGCGCCCTCGCGCGCGTATTCAACACACAAAAATCACTAGTATAAACGAACCTCTCCGGCTTTACATCACACACATAAAAACGAGGGGAAAAAATCTTTACACCTGAGCCGCCCAACAGAACCAGAAGCAAAAACTCCACAAATGAAGACACACACACACACACACACACACACACACACACACACACACACACACACTTATTACCCTGTTATGTAAGGTAATGGAGAAGATAATCAGAAGAGTGGTGGAGCACCTGGAGAGGAGAGGCTCCATAAACAAGAACCAGACAGGTCTTAGAGATTGTAAATCATCTCCCGTAAACCTGCCAGAAATCTACAACAAGGTGACAAAAATATAACCGGGGAGAGATGTGTGGCATCTGACACAGTGCCGCACAAGAGATCGGGACAAAAACTAAAGGAGCAGGCAGGAAAAACAGGACAGCAAACAAGTGATTGTCAGAGGAGAGGCATTGGAATGTACATGTGTGGTTAGCGGGGCTTCAAAGGGATCAGTACTGTTAGGGTACTGTTTCCAGGGTACGTGATTGGCATGCGGGAATAGGAATATTTTGTATTTATGTTTGCAGATAATTCGAAATATGTGAAAGCAAAAGCTGGAGAGAGAGAGAGAGAGAGAGAGAGAGAGAGAGAGAGAAAGTCCTTCATGTTGACCTGGACAAGCTGCAAGATTGGTCTGAAAAGGGGTTATTGATATTCAACCCTTGCATATGCAAGGTTATGAAAATTGATGAAGGGAAAAGAAATATAAACCCAGAGAACGAACTCAGAAGATAAGTAGTGCCAACCTCACTTGAGGAGGTCTCCTGGACTCCTGAGTTAGTATAATACCTGTGGCAAACATCACTTGAATACCCACTGTAGCATAAGTCAGGTTCATCTTGGATTATGCAGTACCAGAATAAAACTCACACCTGATCAAGCATGCCAGGACACTGGACAAAAAAGTGCTAAGGTTTGCAGCGAAATTAGTCTCAGAACTAAGGAGTATGACCTATGAGGAGAGGCTAAAGGAGAAAAATCTGATGATATTATCGGACAGAACTAAGGCAGTCGTTACAACGACGTAAAGAAAGTTAAGTGTAATTCCACACACACACACACACACACACACACACACACACACAGTAAGTAAAGAGTCATTCACGACACTGTACACCGTGTACATCAGGCCTGTATTGGAGTATGCAGCAATGTATGGAACCAATATACTGTCGAACACGTCAAGAAATTGGAGAAGGTGCAAATATTTGCGACAAGACTAGTCCCGCAGCTAAGGGGTATGGCCTATGAGGAGAAGTTAAGGAAACTCAACCTGACGACACTGGAGGACAGGAGGGATAGGAGGGACATGATAACGACGTATAAAATTCTGAGAGGAATTGACAAGGTGGACAAGGCCATAATGTTCCAGAGATGGGACACAGCAACAAGTGGAAACAACTGGAAGTTAAAGACTCAGATGAGTCACGGGGATGTTAGGAAGTATTTCTTCAACCTTAGAGTTGTCAGGAAGTGGAACAATCTGGAGAATGATGTAGTGGAGGCAGGAACCAATACATAGCTTTTAGAAGAGGTACGATAAAACTCTTGGAGCAGGGAGAGAGCAGACCTAATAGCAACCATCAAAGAGGCGAGTACAAGTAGATGAGTACACACAAAAAAAACACCCACAGGCTAAGTGTCTATCTACAAGTGCCTTCGAAACTAGCAACTAACACACACACACACACACACACACACACACAAATTTAAAATAGTCTACCTAAATTAACCTAGATACTAGAGTTAATGGCGAATTTAACAACTTAAAATGAAAAGAAACACAATTTATCATGATTTCTTGTTAAAGAGAAATAAACAATAGATCAGACGGAGCTAATTTTGCCTCGGAAAAAATTCTTCTTTTAACCAGAAGCCATTTAAACCGATATTGGTTCCGTTTTAACGAAAACGACTTTCATTTTAGCCGGAATAAGACAGAGATTAAGCGGAATTTAAGACAATTTTTTTTGTCAAGTAAAGCAGCCTTCAAAGTTATTTATACCTGATGTCCTTATTAAATTTTGATTAAGTGCTTAAATGCCGGAACATAATTGGAATCTGTTGGAAAAGTGTGTGTATGTATGTGTACTCACCTATTAGTGGCAGCAGGGGTTAACTCTTAGCTCCTGGCCCCGTCTCTCCACTGATCGCTACTAGGTCCTTCTCTCCCGTTTCATGAGCTTTATCAAACCTTGTCTTATAACTATGTATGGTTCCTGCCTCCACTACGTCACTTTCTAGGCTATTCCACTTCCTGACAACTCTATGACTGAAGAAATATTTCCTAACATCCCTTTGACTCATCGGAGTCTTCAAGTTCCAATTGTGACTCCATGTTTCTGTGTCCCATCATTGGAACATCCTGTCTTTGTCCACCTAGTCAATTCCGCGCAATATTTTATATGTCGTTATCATGTCTTCCCTAACCCTCCTATCCTCCAGTGTCGTCAGGCCGATTTCCCTTAACCTTTCTTCGTAGGACATTTTCCTTAGCTCTGGGACTAGTCTTGTTGCAAACCTTTGCACTTTCTCTAATTTCTTGAGGTGCTTGACCAGTCGTGGATTCCAAACTGGGATGGATACTCCACTATGGGCCTGACGTACACAGTGTACAGAGACTTGAACGATTTTTTACTGAGGTATCGGAACGCTATTCTTAGGTTTGCCAGGTGCTCATTTGCTGTAGCAGTTATCTGGTTTATGTGCGCCTCAGGAGATGTGCTCGGTATTATACTCACCCCAAGATCTTTTTTTTGAGTGAGGTTTTCAGTTTTTGGCCACCTAGACTATACTCTGCGGTTTTCTTTGCCCTTCCCCGATGTTCATGATTTTGCATTTGGTAGGGTTAAATTCGAGGAGCCAGTTGCTGGACCAGACTTGCAGCCTGTCCAGGTCACTTTGTAATCCTGCCTGATCCTCATCCGATTTAATTCTCCTCATTAACTTCACATCATCTGCAAACAGGGACACTTCGAGTCTATCCCTTCCGTCATGTCATTCACATATACCAAAAACAGCACTGGTCCCAGGACTGACCCCTGTGGATCTCGCTCGTCACAGGCGTCCACTCTGACACCTCGTCACGTACCATGACTCATTGTTGCCTCCCTGTGTGTGTGTGTGTGTGTGTGTGTATCTCTCTGTGTGTAACGATTTCATATGTTTATGTAATATAATACGCTATTTTTTAGACTTAAATCTCCGCCAACAGTACTTATCTGTCTCCCTCTGATTTGA